>JANJGN010002576.1:0-66536 GCA_026770705.1 Isurus oxyrinchus
CCCACCACCACCAGCGGGAGCCTTTCACCATCTACCCTGTCGAACCGACTCAGAATCGTGTCCGCTTCACTAAGATCACCCCTCATCCTTCTGAACCCTAGTGAATAAAGGCCTAACGTGTTGAGACACACTTGGTGATGCAGCCCCCTTCATCCCTGGGATCAGACTGGTCACCCCCCAACGCCAGTAACATCGTTTCTTGGATACGGGGACCGGAACTGTACGCAGTACTCCGGCTGCGGACTCACTGGCACCCTGCACAGTAGCACCAGGACCTCCCTGTTGTTAAACTCCCCGAACCCCGTCCCAACACAGGCCAAAATTCCACTTGCCCCTTTGAGTGGCCCCTTGACAGCGATGGGGCGGCAGAATGGTTCTGACCGCGAGGTCAACCTTCAGTTGTACAGCGTCTCAGTTCGACCCGCCCCCTGGAGTACCGGGCGCCCATTTCGGTCCCCTTTTACCCGAGGAAGGGTGTTACTGCTGGGTTGGGGAGGGGGTGGGTAATGAAGAGTTTTACCTGGCGTCATCTTTTACGACCTCTGCGCCTGTTGGTTCGAGTCCCTGTCACCGGGTTCTCGGTGTCTCCCAGAGATTTCGAAGGCTGAGGGTTGGGATCTCGTCGAAACCTGTAAAATATTTTAAAAGGGACGGACAGGGGTAGGAGCGGGGAGGGCGATTCCCTTGACTCGACAGGCAGGACTCGGGTGGGGGGGTGGACTCGATTTCAAGATGAGGGGGGAAGCGACTTGGGGCCGAGATGAGGAGAATTTGACTTTACCCCGGGGGTTGTGAATCGATGGAATTCCTCCGATCCCCAGAGGCCCGGCGGGAGCCCCGGTCCATTCAGTACGTTTAACATCGGGAGTGATAGATTTTCTGATTATCAGGAACACAATGGGGTGGTGGGGGTAGCGTGGTTAAAAGGTGCTGAAGGGTTCGAACAGCCAGGATGGGGGTGGAAGGGGCGGAGCAGACTCGATGGGCTGAGTGGCCTTCTCGTGCTCCCAGGCCACCAGCTGTGCGATCGGATGGAGTGAAAACGCACTACACTGGAGTGCGGAGCTTACCCGCGAGGGGATCTGTTCACAAGTAAAGCCGGAGGCTGGGAGCAGCAAACCCTGGGGGAGCAAGCAGTCACTGTGCACGGTGCCTCGGGGAGCTCTCGATTCCCCGGCAAGGTACCGCAGAGCGAGGCTGGGAATGCTGCACAAGCAACAGCGAGGCAGGCCCTGCAGGTGGTAATGAAGTGGGGGAGTGGGATAGTGTAGAGGGAGCTTTACTCTGTATCTAACCCCGTGCTGTACCTGTCCTGGGAGTGTTTGATGGGGACAGTGTAAAGGGAGCTTTACTCTGTATCTAACCCCGTGCTGTACCTGTCCTGGGAGTGTTTGATGGGGACAGTGTAGAGGGAGATTTACTCTGTATCTAACCCCGTGCTGTACCTGTCCTGGGAGTGTTTGATGGGGACAGTGTAGAGGGAGATTTACTCTGTATCTAACCCCCGTGCTGTACCTGTCCTGGGAGTGTTTGATGGGGACAGTGTAAAAGGGAGCTTTACTCTGTATCTAACCCCGTGCTGTACCTGTCCTGGGAGTGTTTGATGGGGACCAGTGTAGAGGGAGCTTTACTCTGTATCTAACCCTGTGTCAATCACATGGAGTGTGTTTTGACAGCAGACGTTAGATGTCACTGTTGGACAGTCCTTGTACTACACGTGTTTCTGGGCAGGTCTAATTCACAATTCAGCCATCAGGAACCAGAGTATCTGTCAATCTCACTCGGAATCTCCCTCAATAATCCACAGCCAAATTGTAGTGAAAAGCAGACACTTCTACAGTTTTAAATTGTTAGATGTAGAAACAATCCCCTGTGCGTCGGTGGTGGAGGGACAGTGCTGAGGGAGCGCCGCACCGTCGGAGGGTCAGTACTGAGGGAGTGCCACTCTGTTGGAGGGTCAGTGCTGAGGGAGCGCCGCACCGTCGGAGGGTCAGTACTGAGGGAGTGCCCGCTCTGTTGGAGGGTCAGTACTGAGGGAGCGCCGCACTGTCAGAGGGTCAGTACTGAGGGAGAGCCGCACCGTCGGAGGGTCAGTACTGAGGGAGTGCCGCTCTGTTTGGAGGGGTCAGTACTGAGGGAGCGCCGCACTGTCGGAGGGTCAGTACTGAGGGAGAGCCGCACTGTCGGAGGGTCAGTGGTGAGGGAGTGCCGCTCTGTCGGAGGGTCAGTGCTGAGGGGAGCCTCTACACACTTCCCTATCTGTGTAACCTCCTCCAACCACTACACCCCTCCGTATCTCTGTAACCTCCTCCAACCCGTACACCCCTCCCTATCTCTGTAACCTCCTCCAGATCCTACACCCCTCCCTATCTCTGTAACCTCCTCCAACCCCTACACCCCTCCCTATCTCTGTAACCTCCTCCAGATCCTACAACGCTCCTTTTCTCTGTAACCTTCTCCAGCCCCTACACCCCTCCCTATCTCGGTAACCTCCTCCAGCCCCTACAAACCCTCCCTATCTCTGTAACCTCCTCCAGCCCCCTCCACCCCTCCCTATCTCTGTAACCTCCTCCAACCCCTACACCCCTCCCTATCTCTGTAAACTCCTCTTGCACCTACAACACTCCCTATCTCTGTTAGAACCTAAAGCTACTACAACACTCCCCTAACTCTGTAACCTCCTCCAGCCTGTACAAACCCTCCCTATCTCAGTAAACTCCTCCAATGCCTACACCCCTCCCTATCTCTGTAACCTCCTCCGGCATCTACACACCTCCCTATCTTGTAACCTCCTACAGCCGTCCCTATCTCTGTAACATCCTCCAGCCCCTACAAACCTCCCTATCTCTGTACCCTCCTCCAGACCCTACAAACCGTCCCTATCTCTGTAACCTCCTCCAGCCACTACACGCCTCCCTATCTCTGTAACCTCCTCCTGCCCCCTACACCCCTCCCTATCTCTGTAACCTCCTCCAGACCCTACACCCCTCCCTATCTCTGTAACCTCCTCCAGCCCCTACACACCTCCCCTATCTCTGTAACCTCCTCCAGCCCCCTACAACCCCTCCCTATCCTCTGTAACCTCCTCCAGCCCCCTACACGCCTCCCTATCACTGTAACCTCCTCCAGCCACTCAACCCCTCCCTATCTCTGTAACCTCCTCCAGACCCTACACGCCCTCCCTATCTCTGTAACCTCCTCCAGCCACTCAACCCCTCCCCTATCTCTGTAACCTCCTCCAGCCCCCTACAACCCTCCCTATGTCTGTAACCTCCTCCAGCCCCCTACAACCCTCCCCATCTCTGTAACCTCCTCTTGCCCCCTACAACACTCCCTAACTCAGTAAACTCCTCCAATGCCTACACACCTCCCTATCTCTGTAACCTCCTCCAGACCCCTACACGCCTCCCTATCACTGTAAACCTTCTCCAGCTCCTCCACCCCCTCCCTATCTCTGTAACCTCCTCCAGCCCCCCTACACCCCTCTCTATCACTGTAACCTCCTCCAGCCCCTCCACCCCTCCCTATCTCTTTAACCTCCTCCAGCCCTAAACCCCTCCCTACCTCTATAACCTCCTCCATCCCCTACACCCCTCCCTATCTCTGTAACCTCCTCCAGCCCCTACAACCCTCACTATGTCTGTAAACTCCTCCAGCCCCCTACCACCCTCCCTATCTCTGTAACCTCCTCCAGCACCTACACCCCTCCCCTATCTCTGTAACCTCCTCCAACCCACACACCCCCTCCCCATCTCTGTAACCTCCTCCAGATCCTACAAACCCTCCCCATCTCTGTCTCTGTAAACGCCTCCAGCCCCTACAACCGTCCCTAAATCTGTAACCACCTCCAACCCCAACACCCCTCCCTATCTCTGTAACCTCCTCCAACCCCTACACCCCTCCCTATCTCTGTAACCTCCTCCAGCCCCTACAACCCTCCCTATCTCTGTAACCTCCTCCAGCCCCTACAACCCTCCCCATCTCTGTAACCACCTCCAGCCCCTACAAACCTCCCTATCTCTATGAACTCCTCCAGTCCCTACAACCCTCCCTATCTCTGTAACATCCTCCAGCCCCAACAGTACTCTCTATCTCTGTAAACGCCTCCAGCCCCAACAACCCTCCTTATCTCTGTAACCTCCTCCAGCTCCTACACACCTCCCTATCTCTGTAACCTCATCCACCCCTACAACCGTCCCTATCTCTGTAACCTCCTCCAGCCCCTACAACCCTCTCTATGGCTGTAAACTCCTCCAGCCCCTACCACCCTCCCTATGTCTGTAACCTCCTCCAGCCCCTACAACCCTCCCTATCTCTGTAACCTCCTCCAACCCCTACACCCCTCCCTATCTCTGTAACCTCCTCCAGATCCTACAACCCTCCCCATCTCTGTAAACGCCTCCAGCCCCTACAACCGTCCCTATCTCTGTAAAATCCTGTAGCCCCAACAGTACTCCCCATCTCTGTAAACACCTCCAGCCCCAACACCCCTCCCCATCTCTGTAAACGCCTCCAGCCCCTACAACCGTCCCTATCTCTGTAACCTCCTCAAGCCCCTACAACCGTCCCTATCTCTGTAACCTCCTCAAGCCCCTACAACCCTCCCTATCTCTGCAACCTCTCCAGCCCAACAACGCTCCCTGTCTCTGTAACCTCCTCCAGCCACTACAACCCTCCTTAGGTCTGTAATCACCTCCAGCCCCTACAAACCTCCCTCTCTCTGTAACCCCCTCCAGCCCCTACACCTCTCACTATCTCTGTAACTTCCTCCAGTCCCTACACCCCTCCCTATCTCTGTAACCTCCTCCAGCCCCTACACCCCTCCCTATCTCTGTAACCTCCTCCAGCCCCTACACCCCTCCCTATTTCTGTAACCTCCTCCAGCCCTCTGCACCCCTCCCTAACTCTGTATCGTCCACCAGCCACTACACCCCTCCCTATCTCTGTAACCTCCTCCAGCCCCTACAACCCTCCCTATCTCTGTAACCTCCTCCAGTCCCTACACCCCTCCCTATCTCTGTAACCTCCTCCAGTCCCACAACCTCCCTATCTCTGTAACCTCCTCCAGCCCCTACAACCCTCCTTATCTCTGTAACGTCATCCAGCCCTACAACCCTCCCTATCTCTGTAACCTCCTCCAGCCTCTACAACCCTCCCTATCTCTGTAACCTCCTCCAGCCCCTACACCCCGCACTATCTCTGTAACTTCCTCCAGCCCCTACACCCCTCCCTATCTCTGTAACCTCTCCAGCCCCACAACCCTCCTTATCTCTGTAACCTCCATCAGCCCTCTACACCCCTCCCTATCTCTGTAACCTCCTCCAGCCCTCTACACCCCTCCCTATCTCTGTAACCACCTCCAGCCCCGTCAACCCTCCCTATCTCTGTAACCACCTCCAGCCCCCTGCACTTTTCCCTATCTCTGTAACCTCCTCCAAACCCTACAACCCTCCCTATCTCTGTAACCTCCTCCAGCACCTACACCCCTCCCTATCTCTGTAACCTCCTCCAGCCCCTACACCCCTCCCTATCTCTGTAACCTCCTGCAGCCCCTACACCCCTCCCGATCTCTGTAACCTCCTCCAGCCCCTACAACCCTCCCTATCTCTGTAACCTCCTCCAGTCCCTACACCCCCTCCCTAACTCTGTAACCACCTCCAGTCCCTACACCCCTCCCTAACTCTCTAACCTCCTCCAATCCCTACACCCCTCCCTATCTCTGTAACCTCCTCCAGCCCCTACACCCCTCCCAATCTCTGTAACCTCCTCCAATCCCTACACCCCTCCCAATCTCTGTAACCTCCTCCAGCCCCTACACCCCTCCCAATCTCTGTAACCTCCTCCAGCCCCCCTGTCCCTCATCATTGTGCAGTTTGTCTGCAGTCTGTTGAAGGAGAGTGAGAGAAACAGAGAGAGGGACAATAAATTCCATTGAAGTATGCACTCAACACGATGGTCATTCAGAGCATCGACTAGTGCTGAGGAGACAGTGAAATGTGGTTCGTTTTGAAGTGGTGAAAAACCACATCTGGTTTCTGACCAAACGCTCGATGGAGAGAATCTTGACCTCTTTCACTCCAGGAACTTGGCAGCTTTGATCAAACACTGAAAACCACAATAATAAACAGATTCACTCTGTATCTAACCCCGTGCTGTACCTGTCCTGGGAGTGTTTGATGGGGACAGTGTAGAAGGAGATTTACTCTGTATCTAACCCCGTGCTGTACCTGTCCTGGGAGTGTTTGATGGGGACAGTGTAGAGGGAGCTTTACTCTGTATCTAACCCCGTGCTGTACCTGTCCTGGGAGTGTTTGATGGGGACAGTGTAGAGGGAGCTTTACTCTGTATCTAACCCCGTGCTGTACCTGTCCTGGGAGTGTTTGATGGGGACGGTGTAGAGGGAGATTTACTCTGTATCTAACCCCGTGCTGTACCTGTCCTGGGAGTGTTTGATGGGGACTGTGTAGAGGGAGATTTACTCTGTATCTAACCCCGTGCTGTACCTGTCCTGGGAGTGTTTGATGGGGACTGTGTAGAGGGAGATTTACTCTGTATCTCACCCCGTGCTGTACCTGTCCTGGGAGTGTTTGATGGGGACAGTGTAGAGGGAGCTTTACTCTGTATCTAACCCCGTGCTGTACCTGTCCTGGGAGTGTTTGATGGGGACAGTGTAGAGCGAGATTTACTCTGTATCTCACACCGTGCTGTACCTGTCCTGGGAGTGTTTGATGGGGACGGTGTAGAGGGAGATTTACTCTGTATCTAACCCCGTGTTGTACCTGTCCTGGGAGTGTTTGATTGGGACAGTGTAGACGGAGATTTACTCTGTACCTAACCCCGTGCTGTACCTGTCCTGGGAGTGTTTGATGGGGACAGTGTAGAGTGAGATTTACTCTGTATCTAACCCCGTGCTGTACCTGTCCTGGGAGTGTTTGATGGGGACAGTGTAGAGGGAGATTTACTCTGTATCTAACCCCGTGCTGTACCTGTCCTGGGAGTGTTTGATGGGGACAGTGTAGAGAGAGCTTTACTCTGTATCTAACCCCGTGCTGTACCTGTCCTGGGAGTGTTTGATGGGGACAGTGTAGAGGGAGATTTACTCTGTATCTAAACCCGTGCTGTACCTGTCCTGGGAGTGTTTGATGGGGACAGTGTAGCGGGAGATTTACTCTGTATCTAACCCCGTGCTGTACCTGTCCTGGGAGTGTTTGATGGGGACGGTGCAGAGGGAGCTTTACTCTGTATCTAACCCCGTGCTGTACCTGTCCTGGGAGTTTTTGATGGGGACAGTGTAGAGGGAGCTTTACTCTGTATCTAACCCCGTGCTGTACCTGTCCTGGGTGTGTTTGATGGGGACGGTGTAGAGGGAGCTTTACTCTGTATCTAACCCCGTGCTGTACCTGTCCTGGGAGTGTTTGATGGGGACTGTGTAGAGAGAGCTTTACTCTGTATCTAACCCCGTGCTGTACCTGTCCTGGGAGTGTTTGATGGGGACAGTGTAGAGGGTTATTTACTCTGTATCCAACCCCGTGCTGTACCTGTCCTGGGAGTGTTTGATGGGGACGGTGTAGAGGGAGATTTACTCTGTATCTAACCCTGTGTCAATCACATGGAGTGTGTTTTGCCATCAGACGTTAGATGTCACTGTTGGACAGTCCTTGTACTACACGTGTCTCTGGGCAGGTCTAATTCACAATTCAGCCATCAGGAACCAGAGTATCTGTCATCTCACTCGGAATCTCCCTCAATAATCCACAGCCAAATTGTAGTGAAAAGCAGACACTTCTACAGTTTAAATTGTTAGATGTAGAAACAATCCCCTGTGCGTCGGTGGTGGAGGGACAGTGCTGAGGGAGCGCCGCACCGTCGGAGGGTCAGTACTGAGGGAGTGCCGCTCTGTTGGAGGGTCAGTACTGAGGGAGCGCCGCACTGTCGGAGGGTCAGTACTGAGGGATAGCCGCACTGTCGGAGGGTCAGTACTGAGGGAGCGCCGCACTGTCGGAGGGTCAGTGGTGAGCAAGCACCGCACTGTCGGAGGGTCAGTACTGAGTGAGAACCGCACTGTGGGAGGATCAGTGCTGAGGGAGCGCTGCACTGTCAGAGGGTCAGTGCTGAGGGAAAGCCGCACTGTCGCAGGGACAGTGCTGAGGGAGCCCCTGCACACTTCCCTATCTGTGTAACCTCCTCCAACCCCTACACCCCTCCGTATCTCTGTAACCTCCTCCAACCCGTACACCCCTCCCTATGTCTGTAACCTCCTCCAGATCCTACAGCCCTCCCTATCTCTGTAACCTCCTCCAGATCCTACAACGCTCCTATCTCTGTAACTTCCTCCAGCCCCTACACCCCTCCCTATCTCTGTAACCTCCTCCAACCCCTACACCCCTCCCTATCTCTGTAACCTCCTCCAACCCCTACACCCCTCCCTATCTCTGTAACCTCCTCTTGCACCTACAACACTCCCTATCTCTGTTAGAACCTAAAGCTACTACAACACTCCCTAACTCTGTAACCTCCTCCAGCCTGTACAACCCTCCCTATCTCAGTAAACTCCTCCAATGCCTACACCCCTCCCTATCTCTGTAACCTCCTCCAGCACATATAACCCTCCCTATCTCAGTAATGTCCTTCAACTTCTACACACCTCCCTATCTCTGTAACCTCCTACAGCCCTCCCTATCTCTGTAACATCCTCCAGCCCCTACAACCCTCCCTATCTCTGCACCCTCCTCCAGACCCTACAACCCTCCCTATCTCTGTACCCTCCTCCAGACCCTACAACCGTCCCTAACTCTGTAACTTCCTCCAGCCACTACATGCCTCCTTATATCTGAAACCTCCTTCAGCCCAAACAACCCTCCCTATCTCTGTAACCTCCTCCAGCCCCTACCCTCCTCCCTATCTCTGTAACCCCCTTCAGCCCCCTACACCCCTCCCTATCTCTGTAACCTCCTCCAGACCCTACACGCATCCCTATCACTGTAACCTCCTCCAGCCCCTCCACCCCTCCCTATCTCTGTAACCTCCTCCAGCCCCTACACCCCTCCCTATCTCTGTAACCTCCTCCAGCCCCTACACCCCTCCCTATCTCTGTAACCTCCTCCAGCCGCTACACCCCTCCCTATCTCTGTAACCTCCTCCAGACCCTACACGCATCCCTATCACTGTAACCTCCTCCAGCCCCTACACCCCTCCCTATATCTGTAACCTCCTCCAGCCCCCTACACGCCTCCCTATCTCTGTAACCTCCTCCAGATTCTACACCCCTCCCTATCTCTGTAACCTCCTCCAACCCCTACACCCCTCTCTATCTCTGTAACCTCCTCCAGATCCTACAACGCTCCTATCTCTGTAACCTCCTCCAGCCCCTACACCCCTCCCTATCTCTGTAACCTCCTCCATCCCCTACACCCCTCCCTATCTCTGTAACCTCCTCCAACCCCTACACCCCTCCCTATCTCTGTAACCTCCTCTTGCACCTACAACACTCCCTATCTCTGTTAGAACCTAAAGCTACTACAACACTCCCTAACTCTGTAACATCCTCCAGCCTGTACAACCCTCCCTATCTCAGTAAACTCCTCCAATGCCTACACCCCTCCCTATCTCTGTAACCTCCTCCAGCACATATAACCCTCCCTATCTCAGTAATCTCCTTCAACTCCTACACCCCTCCCTATCTCTGTAACCTCCTCCGGCATCTACACACCTCCCTATCTTGTAACCTCCTACAGCCGTCCCTATATCTGTAACATCCTCCAGCCCCTACAAACCTCCCTATCTCTGTACCCTCCTCCAGACCCTACAACCGTCCCTAACTCTGTAACCTCCTCCAGCCACTACATGCCTCCTTATATCTGTAACCTCCTTCAGCCCAAACAACCTTGCCTATCTCTGTAACCTTCTCCAGACCCTACACGCCTCCCTATCACTGTAACCTCCTCCAGCCACTCAACCCCTCCCTATCTCTTTAACCTCCTCCAGCCCCTACACCCCTCCCTACCTCTATATCCTCCTCCATCCCCTAAACCCCTCCTTATCTCTGTAACCTCCTCCAGCCCCTACAACCCTCCCTATGTCTGTAAACTCCTCCAGCCCCTACCACCCTCCCTATCTCTGTACCCTCCTCCAGACCCTACAACCGTCCCTACCTCTATAACCTCCTCCATCCCCTACACCCCTCCTTATCTCTGTAACCTCCTCCATCCCGTAAAACATTCCCTATCTCTGTAACCTCCTCCAGCCCCAACACCCCTCCCTATCTCTGTAAACTCCTCCAACCCCTACACCCCTCCATATCTCTGTAACTTCCTCCAGCCCCTACAACCCTCCCCATCTCTGTAAACGCCTCCAGCCCCTACAACCGTCCCTATCTCTGTAACCTCCTCCAGCCCCTACACCCCTCCCTATCTCTGTAACCTCCTCCAGCCCCTACAACCCTCCCTATCTCTGTAACCTCCTCCAGCACCTACACCCCTCCCTATCTCTGTAACATCCTACAGCCCCTACACCCCTCCCTATCTCCGTAACCTCCTCCAGCCCCTACACCCCTCTCTATCTCTGTAACCTCCTCCAGCCCCTACACCCCTCCCTATCTCTGTAACCTCCTCCAGCCCCTACACCCCTCCCTATCTCTGTAACCTCCTCCAGCCCCTACAACCCTCCCTATCTCTGTAACCTCCTCCAGCCCCTACAACACTCCCTATCCGTGTAACCTCCTCCAGCCCCTAAACTACTCCCTATCTCTGTAACCTCCTCCAGCCCCTACACCCCTCCCTATCTCTGTAACCTCCTCCAGCCCCTACACCCCTCCCTATCTCCCCCTCGCGCGCCCGCTCTCTCTCCCCCTCGCGCGCCTGCTCTCTCTACCCCTCGCGCGCCCGCTCTCTCTCCCCCTCGCCCGCCCGCTCTCTCTCCCCCTCGCCCGCCCGCTCTCTCTCCCCCTCGCCCGCCCGCTCTCTCTCCCCCTCGCCCGCCCGCTCTCTCTCCCCCTCGCGCGCCCGCTCTCTCTCCCCCTCGCCCGCCCGCTCTCTCTCCCCCTCGCGCGCCCGCTCTCTCTCCCCCTCGCCCGCCCGCTCTCTCTCCCCCTCGCCCGCCCGCTCTCTCTCCCCCTCGCCCGCCCGCTCTCTCTCCCCCTCGCCCGCCCGCTCTCTCTCCCCCTCGCCCGCCCGCTCTCTCTCCCCCTCGCCCGCCCGCTCTCTCTCCCCCTCGCGCGCCCGCTCTCTCTCCCCCTCGCCCGCCCGCTCTCTCTGCCCCTCGCGCGCCCGCTCTCTCTCCCCCTCGCGCGCCCGGTCTCTCTCCCCCTCGCGCCGTCTCCCTCCCCCTCGCGCCGTCTCCCTCCCCCTCGCGCCGTCTCCCTCCCCCTCGCGCCCCCTCCCTCCCCCTCGTGCCCCCTCCCTCTCTCCCCTCGCGCCCCCTCCCTCCCTCCCCTCGCGCCCCCTCCCTCCCTCCCCTCGCGCCCCCTCCCTCCCTCCCCTCGTGCCCCCTCCCTCTCTCCCCTCGCGCCCCCTCCCTCTCTCCCCTCGCGCCCCCTCCCTCTCTCCCCTCGCGCCCCCTCCTTCTCTCCCCTCGCGCCCCCTCCCTCTCGCCCCTCGCGCCCTCTCTCACGGCCCCTGCTGTCCCCTGTCCCTCTCATGCCCTCCTGCTCTCCCTCTTGAGCTCTCTTGTTCTCTCTTGCTCCCGCTCTCCCTCACTTATGCTGTGCCTCTCTCTCTCTCTATCTGTCTCCTGTATTTGTCCAGCCTCGAACAGGGCGTGTCTCCATTCCCCGGCTCCTTGGCGGGTGGTGTGTGGAGGGGAGGCCAAGGTTCTTGTGAGCATTTTGAGGATGGAGCGGAGAGTGGCTTCGGAGGGAGTGGAGGGAGTTCGGGGGTGTGATCCAGCGCGGGGGCTGGAGCGTCGCTGGTGGGAGAGCGTCCGGGGCAGAACGTGAGGCTCTCTGCTCGCCACGTCCAGTCTGCCCCTCTCTGCGAGGGCGTTTTGTGAGCGGCGAGAGATTAGAGAGCGTGAGTGTGCAAGAGCGGAACCGAGTGCCCTCGGTGAGGGGGGGCGGGATGTTGGCCATTCTGGACCTTCCAGCCTGCCTCACCACTCAATCCAATCGTGGCGGACCCACCCCAGCCCTCGGGGGCCCCCGCCCCCCCGGATTATTTCAGGAAAAAATATCTATCCACCTGCTCTTTTAAGCACTTTCACCAATCGAGCCTCTGTTGCTGCCCAGAGGTGGCGAATACCCAACACTCGCTACCCTCTGAGGGAAGAAATTCCAACATGCCTCAAGTCTTAAACGAGTGACCCCTTAATTCTGTAACGCAGTCCGCTCATGTGAGATTCTCAAACCCCTCCCCCCCCCCACCTCACTAGTGGGAACATCTCAACATCGAACCATCTAGAGCCCCCTCATAATCGTGTATGTCCCCTAATTCGAGGAACCCCCCCCCACCACCACCACCAGCGGGAGCCTTTCACCATCTACCCTGTCGAACCTACTCAGAATCGTGTCCGCTTCACTAAGATCACCCCTCATCCTTCTGAACCCTAGTGAATAAAGGCCTAACGTGTTGAGACACACTTGGTGATGCAGCCCCTTCATCCCTGGGATCAGACTGGTCTCCCCCCAACGCCAGTAACATCGTTTCTTGGATACGGGGAGCGGAACTGTACGCAGTACTCCGGCTGCGGACTCACCGGCACCCTGCACAGTAGCACCAGGACCTCCCTGTTATTAAACTCCCGAACCCCGTCGCAACACAGGCCAAAATTCCACTTGCCCCTTTGAGTGGCCCTTGACAGCGATGGGGCGACAGAATGGTTCTGACCGCGAGGTCTACCTTCAGTTGTACGGCGTCTCAGTTAGACCCGCCCCTGGAGTAGCGGGCGCCATTTCGGTCCCTTTAACCCAAGGAAGGGTGTTACTGCTGGGTTGATGAGGGGGTGGGTAATGAAGAGTTTACCTGGCGTCATCTTTATGACTCTGCGCCTGTTGGTTCGAGTCCCTGTCACTGGGTTCTCGGTGTCTCCCAGAGATTTCGAAGGCTGAGGGTTGGGATCTCGTCGAAACTTGTAAAATATTTAAAAGGGACGGACAGGGGTAGGAGCGGGGAGGGCGATTCCCTTGGCTCGACAGGCAGGACTCGGGTGGGGGGTGGACTCGATTTCAAGATGAGGGGGAAGCGACTTGGGGCCGAGATGAGGAGAATTTGACTTTACCCCGGGGGTTGTGAATCGATGGAATTCTCCGATCCCCAGAGGCCGCGGGAGCCCGGTCACTCAGTACGTTTAACATCGGGAGTGATAGATTTCTGATTATCAGGAACGCAATGGGGTGGTGGGGTAGCGTGGTTAAAAGGTGCTGAAGGGTTCGAACAGCCAGGATGGGGGTGGAAGGGCGGAGCAGGCTCGATGGGCTGAGTGGCCTTCTCATGCTCCCAGGCCACCAGCTGTGCGATCGGATGGAGTGAAACACACTACACTGGAGTCCAGTGCTTACCCGCGAGGGGATCTGTTCACAAGTGAAGCCGGAGGCTGGGAGCAGCAACCCTGGGGGAGCAGCAGTCACTGTGCACGGTGCCTCGGGGAGCTCTCGATCCCCGGCAAGGTACCGCAGAGCGAGGCTGGGAATGCTGCACAGCAACAGCGAGGCAGGCCCTGCAGGTGGTAATGAAGTGGGGGAGTGGGATAGTGTAGAGGGAGCTTCACTCTTCATCTAACCCCGTGCTGTACCTGTCCTGGGAGTGTTTGATGGGGACAGTGTAGAGGGAGATTTACTCTGTATCTAACCCCATGCTGTACCTGTCCTGGGTGTGTTTGATGGGGACAGTGTAGAGGGAGATTTACTCTGTATCTAACCCCGTGCTGTAACTATCCTGGGAGTGTTTGATGGGAACAGTGTAGAGGGAGATTTACTCTGTATCTAACCCCGTGCTGTACCTGTCCTGGGAGTGTTTGATGGGGACAGTGTCGAGGGAGCTTTACTCTGTATCTAACCCCGTGCTGTACCTGTCCTGGGAGTGTTTGATGGGGACAGTGTCGAGGGAGATTTACTCTGTATCTAACTCCATGCTGTACCTGTCCTGGGAGTGTTTGATGGGGACAGTGCAGAGGGAGATTTACTCTGTATCTAACCCCGTGCTGTACCTGTCCTGGGAGTGTTTGATGGGGAAAGTGTAGAGGGAGATTTACTCTGTATCTAACCCCGTGCTGTACCTGTCCTGGGAGTGTTTGATGGGGACAGTGTAGAGGGAGATTTACTCTGTATCTAACCCTGTGCTGTACCTGTCCTGGGAGTGTTTGATGGGGACAGTGTAGAGGGAGATTTACTCTGTATCTAACCCCGTGCTGTACCTGTCCTGGGAGTGTTTGATGGGGACAGTGCAGAGGGACATTTACTCTGTATCTAACCCCGTGCTGTACCTGTCCTGGGAGTGTTTGATGGGGACAGTGTAGAGGGAGCATTACTCTGTATCTAACCCCGTGCTGTACCTGTCCTGGGAGTGTTTGATGGGGACAGTGTAGAGGTAGCTTTACTCTGTATCTAACCCCGAGCTGTACCTGTCCTGGGAGTGTTTGACGGGGACAGTGTAGAGGAAGCTTTACTCTGTATCTAACCCTGTGCTGTACCTGTCCTGGGAGTGTTTGATGGGGACAGTGTAGAGGAAGCTTTACTCTGTATCTAACCCTGTGCTGTACCTGTCCTGGGAGTGTTTGATGGGGACAGTGTAGAGGGAGATTTACTCTGTATCTAACCCCGTGCTGTACCTGTCCTGGGAGTGTTTGATGGGAACAGTGTAGAGGGAGATTTACTCTGTATCTAACCCCGTGCTGTACCTGTCCTGGGATTGTTTGATGGGGACAGTGTAGAGGGAGCTTTACTCTGTATCTAACCCCGAGCTGTACCTGTCCTGGGAGTGTTTGATGTGGACAGAGAGGGAGATTTACTCTGTATCTAACCCCGGGCTGTACCTGTCCTGGGAGTGTTTGATGGGGACAGTGTAGAGGGAGCTTTACTCTGTATCTAACCCCGTGCTGTACCTGTCCTGGGAGTGTTTGACGGGGACAGTGTAGAGGAAGCTTTACTCTGTATCTAACCCTGTGCTGTACCTGTCCTGGGAGTGTTTGATGGGGACAGTGTAGAGGGAGATTTACTCTGTATCTAACCCGTGCTGTACCTGTCCTGGGAGTGTTTGATGGGGACAGTGTAGAGGGAGCTTTACTCTGTATCTAACCCCGTGCTGTACCTGTCCTGGGACTGTTTGATGGGGACAGTGTATAGGGAGATTTACTCTGTATCTAACCCCGTGCTGTACCTGTCCTGGGAGTGTTTGATGGGGACAGTGTAGAGGGAGATTTACTCTGTATCTAACCCTGTGCTGTACCTGTCCTGGGAGTGTTTGATGGGGACAGTGTAGAGGGAGATTTACTCTGTATCTAACCCCGTGCTGTACCTGTCCTGGGAGTGTTTGATGGGGATAGTATAGAGGGAGCTTTACTCTGTATCTAACCCCGTGCTGTACCTGTCCTGGGAGTGTTTGATGGGGACAGTATAGAGGGAGATTTACTGTGTATCTAACCCCGTGCTGTACCTGTCCTGGGAGTGTTTGATGGGGACGCTGTAGAGGGAGTTTTACTCTGTATCTAACCCTGTGTCAATCACATGGAGTGTGTTTTGACAGCAGACGTTAGATGTCACTGTTGGACAGTCCTTGTACTACACGTGTCTCTGGGCAGGTCTAATTCACAATTCAGCCATCAGGAACCAGAGTATCTGTCATCTCACTCGGAATCTCCCTCAATAATCCACAGCCAAATTGTAGTGAAAAGCAGACACTTCTACAGTTTAAATTGTTAGATGTAGAAACGATCCCCTGTGTGTCGGTGGTGGAGGGACAGTGCTGAGGGAGCGCCGCACCGTCGGAGGGTCAGTACTGAGGGAGTGCCGCACTGTCGGAGGGTCAGTACTGAGGGAGAGCCGCACTGTCGGAGGGTCAGTGGTGAGGGAGTGCCGCTCTGTCGGAGGGTCAGTACTGAGTGAGAACCGCACTGTGGGAGGGTCAGTGCTGAGGGAGCGCTGCACTATCGCAGGGACAGTGCTGAGGGAGCCCCTACACACTTCCCTATCTGTGTAACCTCCTCCAACCACTACACCCCTCCGTATCTCTGTAACTTCCTCCAACCCGTACACCCCTCCCTATCTCTGTAACCTCCTCCAACCCCTACACCCCTCCCTATCTCTGTAACCTCCTCCAGCCCCTACACGCCTCCCTATCTCTGTAACCTCCTCCAGATCCTACAACGCTCCTTTCTCTGGAACCTTCTCCAGCCCCTACACCCCTCCCTATCTCTGTAACCTCCTCCAACCCCTACACCCCTCCCTATCTCTGTAACCTCCTCCAACCCCTACACCCCTCCCTATCTCTGTAAACTCCTCTTGCACCTACAACACTCCCTATCTCTGTTAGAACCTAAAGCTACTACAACACTCCCTAACTCTGTAAACTCCTCCAGCCTGTACAACCCTCCCTATCTCAGTAAAATCCTCCAATGCCTACACCCCTCCCTATCTCTGTAACCTCCTCCGGCATCTACACACCTCCCTATCTTGTAACCTCCTACAGCCGTCCCTATCTCTGTAACATCCTCCAGCCCCTACAAACCTCCCTATCTCTGTACCCTCCTCCAGACCCTACAACCGTCCCTAACTCTGTAACCTCCTCCAGCCACTACATGCCTCCTTATATCTGTAACCTCCTTCAGCCCAAACAACCTTGCCTATCTCTGTAACCTCCTCCAGACCCTACACGCCTCCCTATCACTGTAACCTCCTCCAGCCACTCAACCCTCCCTATCTCTTTAACCTCCTCCAGCCCCTACACCCCTCCCTACCTCTATAACCTCCTCCATCCCCTACACCCCTCCTTATCTCTGTAACCTCCTCCAGCCCCTACAACCCTCCCTATGTCTGTAAACTCCTCCAGCCCCTACCACCCTCTCTATCTCTGTAACCTCCTCCAGCCCCTACAACCCTCCCCATCTCTGTAACCTCCTCTTGCCCCTACAACACTCCCTAACTCAGTAAACTCCTCCAATGCCTACACCCCTCCCTATCTCTGTAACCTCCTCCGGCATCTACACACCTCCCTATCTCTGTAACCTCCTCCAGACCCTACACGCCTCCCTATCACTGTAACCTTCTCCAGCTCCTCCACCCCTCCCTATCTCTGTAACCTCCTCCAGCCCCCTACACCCCTCTCTATCACTGTAACCTCCTCCAGCCCCTCCACCCCTCCCTATCTCTTTAACCTCCTCCAGCCCTAAACCCCTCCCTACCTCTATAACCTCCTACATCCCCTACACCCCTCCCTATCTCTGTAACCTCCTCCAGCCCCTACAACCCTCACTATGTCTGTAAACTCCTCCAGCCCCTACCACCCTCCCTATCTCTGTAACCTCCTCCAGCACCTACACCCCTCCCTATCTCTGTAACCTCCTCCAACCCACACACCCCTCCCCATCTCTGTAACCTCCTCCAGATCCTACAACCCTCCCCATCTCTGTAAACGCCTCCAGCCCCTACAACCGTCCCTATATCTGTAACGACCTCCAACCCCATACAGCCCTCCCTATGTCTGTAACCTCCTCCAGCCCCTACCACCCTCCCTATCTCTGTAACCTCCTCCAGCCCCTACCACCCTCCCTATGTCTGTAACCTCCTCCAGCCCCTACAACCCTCCCTATCTCTGTAACCTCCTCCAACCCCTACACCCCTCCCTATCTCTGTAACCTCCTCCAGATCCTACAACCCTCCCCATCTCTGTAAACGCCTCCAGCCCCTACAACCGTCCCTATCTCTGTAACATCCTGTAGCCCCAACAGTACTCCCCATCTCTGTAAACACCTCCAGCCCCAACACCCCTCCCCATCTCTGTAAATGCCTCCAGCCCCTACAACCGTCCCTATCTCTGTAACCTCCTCCAGCCCCTACAACCGTCCCTATCTCTGTAACCTCCTCAAGCCCCGACAACCCTCCCTATCTCTGCAACCTCTCCAGCCCAACAACGCTCCCTGTCTCTGTAACCTCCTCCAGCCCCTACACCCCTCCCTATCTCTGTAACCTCCTCCAGCCCCTACACCCCTCCCTATCTCTGTAACCTCCTCCAGCCACTACAACCCTCCTTAGGTCTGTAACCACCTCCAGCCCCTACAAACCTCCCTCTCTCTGTAACCCCCTCCAGCCCCTACACCTCTCACTATCTCTGTAACGTCCTCCAGTCCCCTGCACCCCTCCCTATCTCTGTAACCTCCTCCTCCAGCCCCTACACCCCTCCCTATCTCTGTAACCTCCTCCAGCCCCTACACCCCTCCCTATCTCTGTAACCTCCTCCAGCCCCTACACCCCTCCCTATCTCTGTAACCTCCTCCAGCCCCTACACCCCTCTCTATCTCTGTAACCTCCTCCAGCCCCTACACCCCTCCCTATCTCTGTAACCTCCTCCAGCCCCTACACCCCTCCCTATCTCTGTAACCTCCATCAGCCCTCTACACCCCTCCCTATTTCTGCAACCTCCTCCAGCCCTCTGCACCCCTCCCTAACTCTGTATCGTCCACCAGCCACTACACCCCTCCCTATCTCTGTAACCTCCTCCAGCCCCTACACCCCTCCCTATCTCTGTAACCTCCTCCAGTCCCACAACCTCCCTATCTCTGTAACCTCCTCCAGCCCCTACAACCCTCCTTATCTCTGTAACGTCATCCAGCCCTACAACCCTCCCTATCTCTGTAACCTCCTCCAGCCTCTACAACACTCCCTAACTCTTTAACCTCCTCCAGCCCTCTACAACCATCCCTATCTCTGTAATCTCCTCCAGCCCCTACAACCCTCCTTATCTCTGTAACCTCCATCAGCCCTCTACACCCCTCCCTATCTCTGTAACCTCCTCCAGCCCTCTACACCCCTCCCTATCTCTGTAACCACCTCCAGCCCCGTCAACCCTCCCTATCTCTGTAACCACCTCCAGCCCCCTGCACTTTTCCCTATCTCTGTAACCTCCTCCAAACCCTACAACCCTCCCTATCTCTGTAACCTCTTCCAGCACCTACACCCCTCCCTATCTCTGTAACCTCCTGCAGCCCCTACACCCCTCCCGATCTCTGTAACCTCCTCCAGCCCCTACAACCCTCCCTATCTCTGTAACCACCTCCAGTCCCTACACCCCTCCCTAACTCTCTAACCTCCTCCAATCCCTACACCCCTCCCAATCTCTGTAACCTCCTCCAATCCCTACACCCCTCCCAATCTCTGTAACCTCCTCCAGCCCCTACACCCCTCCCTATCTCTGTAACCTCCTCCAGTCCCTACACCCCTCCCTATCTCTGTAACCTCCTCCAGCCCCTACACCCCTCCCAATCTCTGTAACCTCCTCCAGCCCCCCTGTCCCTCATCATTGTGCAGTTTGTCTGCAGTCTGTTGAAGGAGAGTGAGAGAAACAGAGAGAGGGACAATAAATTCCATTGAAGTATGCACTCAACACGATGGTCATTCAGAGCATCGACTAGTGCTGAGGAGACAGTGAAATGTGGTTCGTTTTGAAGTGGTGAAAAACCACATCTGGTTTCTGACCAAACGGTCGATGGAGAGAATCTTGACCTCTTTCACTCCAGGAACTTGGCAGCTTTGATCAAACACTGAAAACCACAATAATAAACAGATTCACTCTCTATCTAACCCCGTGCTGTACCTGTCCTGGGAGTGTTTAATGGGGACAGTGTAGAGGGAGATTTACTCTGTATCTAACCCCGTGCTGTACCTGTCCTGGGAGTGTTTAATGGGGACAGTGTAGAGGGAGCTTTACTCTGTATCTAACCCCGTGCTGTACCTGTCCTGGGAGTGTTTGATGGGGACGGTGTAGAGGGAGATTTACTCTGTATCTAACCCCGTGCTGTACCTGTCCTGGGAGTGTTTGATGGGGACAGTGTAGAGGGAGCTTTACTCTGTATCTAACCCCGTGCTGTACCTGTCCTGGGAGTGTTTGCTGGGGACAGTGTAGAGGGAGATTTACTCTGTATCTAACCCCGTGCTGTACCTGTCCTGGGAGTGTTTGATGGGGACAGTGTAGAGGGAGATTTACTCTGTATCTAACCCCGTGCTATACTTGCCCTGGGAGTGTTTGATGGGGACAGTGTAGAGGGAGCTTTACTCTGTATCTAACCCCGTGCTGTACCTGTCCTGGGAGTGTTTGATGGGGACAGTGTAGAGGGAGATTTAATCTGTATCTAACCCCGTGCTGTACCTGTCCTGGGAGTTTTTGATGGGGACAGTGTAGAGGGAGCTTTACGCTGTAACCGTGGCTGTGATATAAGCTGATGGTCCCTGTGGGTTGAGGCTGCGCCGTCGAGACAGAGAGGGCGACGTCTCTTGTGCAGGAGGGTTGGGCCTTGCAAACTGCGCAGGCTGCCAGCTGTTCCAGGATGTGGCATCTGAGCGGGTGGCTGGGTGGGGGGAGGGGCAGGCACCGGATCAGGCCTACCTATCGCTGAGGCTGCCGGAACCTTCCGGAGCTGAGCCTCACTCCACCCTCCCGCCCACTCCCCTGGCGCCGTGCGCTCCCTCTCGCCCTGTCGTCAGGCTCGAGGCCTGCTCCCTAGGCCTCCCCTAGCGACCGGGCCTCCCGACCTCGCAGAGGCTCTCGCTCCCCGACTGACCCCTCCCTATAACAGCCCTGGAGCACCTCCCGGTCCCCCAACTGTGTCCCACACCACCGCCCACCCCACCACCCCCCACCACTGTGCACAGCAGGATCCCACACAAACCCCCCACCCCCAGCCGATCGGATTCCACGCTTCCCCTATCTCCTTTCTCTCTCTCTCCCTCTCTCTCGGACATGATTCGAGGAGCCCATCCCACACTGGGAGACTTACTTCCTGACCTCCGGCCTGCGCCCACCCCCGCAGCAACCCCCCCACCACGCGCCCCCGCACCCACCATTGGCACTCCCAACCCATCCCATCCCAACGCAACCCAGCCCAACCCAATCCAATCCAAACCAGTCCAAACCAGCCCATCCCAACACAGCCCAGCCCAACCCAACCCAACCCAACCCAGCCCAGCCCAACCCAACCCAGCCCAACCCAACGCAACACAACTCAACCCAACCCGACCCAACCCAGCCCGACCCAACCCAGCCCAACCCAACCCAGCCCGACCCAACCCAGCCCAACCCAACCCAGCCCAACGCAACACAACTCAACCCAACCCGACCCAACCCAGCCCGACCCAACCCAGCCCGACCCAACCCTGCCCAACTCAACCCAGCCCAACCCAACCCAGCCCAACCCAACCCTGCCCAACCCAACACAGCCCAACCCAACCCAGCACAACCCAACCCAACCCAATCCATCCCAACCCAATCCAGTCCAACCCAGCCCAGCCCAACCCAACCCAACCCAACCCAACCCACCGCAACCCAACCCAACTCAACCCAGCCCAGCCCAATCCAACCCAACCCAGCCCAGTCCAACACAGCCCAAACCAGCCCAGCCCAGTCCAACTCAGCCCAACCCACCACAGCACAACCCACCTCAGCCCAACCCACCACAACCCAACGCAACTCAACCCAGCCCAGCCCAACCCAGCCCAACCCAACCCAACCCAACCCACTGCAACCCAACCTAACTCAACCCAGCCCAGCCCAACCCAGCCCAATCCAACCCAACCCAGCCCAATCCAACCCAGCCCAGTCCAACCCAGCCCAGCCCAGTCCAACCCAGCCCAACCCATCCCAGCCCAACACAGCCCAGCCCAGTCCAACCCATTCCAACCCATTCCATCCCAACCCAGCCCAATCCAGCCCAGCCCAGTCCAGCCGAACCCAACTCAACCCAACCCATCCCAGCCAAGCCCAGCCCAGCCCAGCCCATTCCAACCCATCCCAACCCAGCCCATTCCAACACAAGCCAACCCAGCCCAGCCCAATCCAACTCAACCCAGCCCAGCCCAGCCCAGCCCAATCCAACTCAACCCAACACAGCCCAAAATAGCCCATTCCAACCCAGCCCAACCCAACCCAGCCCAGCCCAGTCCAGCCCAATCCAACTCAACCCAACTCAACCCAACACAACCCAGCCCAACCCAGCCCAACCCAACCCAGCCCAGCCCAATCCATCCCAACCCAATCCATCCCAACCCAATCCATCCCAACACAGCCCAACCCAACCCAACCCAACCCAGCCCAGCCCAACCCAGCCCAACGCAATCCAACCCAGCCCAACCCAGCCCAACCCAGCAAAACCCAGCCCAAACCAACCCAACCCAACCCAAACCAATCCATCCCAACCCAGTCCAACCCAACCCAAACGAACCCAGCCAACCCAACCCAACACAGCCCAGCCCAGCCCAGCCCAACCAAGCCCAGCTCAGCCCAACCCAGCCCAACACAACCCAACCCAACCCAGCCCAACTCAGCCCAACCCAACCCAATCCAACGCAGCCCGACACAGCCCAACCCAATCCAATCCATCCCAAGCCAATCCATCCCAACCCAATCCAATCAATCCCAACCCAACCCAGCCCAACCCAATCCATCGCAACCCAATCCAACACAAGCCCAACCCAACCCAACCCAATCCAACCCAACCCAGCCCAGCCCAGCCCAAACCAGCCCAATCCAACCCAACTCAACCCAACCCAACCCAACCCAGCAAAGCCCCACAAAGCCCAGCCCATTCCAACCCAGCCCAGCCCAGGCCAACCCAACCCAATCCATCCCAAACCAGCCCAACCGAGCCCAATCCAACCCAACATAGCCCATCCCAGCCCAGCCCAACCCAGCCAAACCCAACCCAACCCAGCCCAGACCAACACAGCCCGGCCGAACCCAGCCCGACCCAACCCAGCTCAGCCCAACCCAACCCAACCCAACCCAACCCAGCCCAACCCAACTCAGCCCAACCCAACCCAGCCCAACCCAATCCATCCCAACCCAATCCATCCCAACCCAGCCCAACCCAGCCCAGCCCAATCCAGCCCAGCCCAGTCCAACCCAGCCCAACCCAATCCATCAGAACCCAGCCCAACCCAGCCCAGACCAGTCCAACCCAGCCCGACCCAATCCAACCCAACCCACCCCAGCCCAACCCAACCCAACCCAGGCCAACTCAGCCCAACCCAACCCACCCCAGCCCAACCCAATCCAACCCAGCCCAACCCACCCCAGCCCAACCCACCGCAACCCAACCCAACTCAACCCAGCCCAGCCCAAGCCAGCCCAGCCCAACCCAACACACCGCAACCCAACCCAACTCAACCAAGCCCAGCCTAACCCAGCCCAATCCAACACAACACAGCCCAATCCAACCCAGCCCAGCCCAAGCCAGCCCAACCCAACCCAACCCACCGCAACCCAACCCAACTCAACCCAGCCCAGTCCAACTTAGCCCAATCCATTCCATCCCAACCCAGCCCAATCCAGCCCAGCCCAGCCCAGCCGAACCCAACTCAACCCAACCCATCCCAGCCCAGCCCAGCCCAACCCTGCCCAGCCCAGCCCATTCCAACACAAGCCAACCCAACCCAGCCAAACTCAGCCAAGCCCAGCCCAATCCAACTCAACCCAGCCCAGCCCAATCCAACTCAAAGCAACACAGCCCAGCCCAGCCCAGCCCAGCCCAGTCCAGCCCAATCCAACTCAACTCAACCCAACCCAGCCCAACATAGCCCATTCCAAACAAGCCCAACCCAACCCAGCCCAGCCCAGTCCAGCCCAATCCAACTCAACCCAACCCAACCCAACCCAGCCCAACCCAACCCAGCCCAGCCCAACCCAATCCATCCCAACCCAATCCATCCCAACCCAATCCATCCCAACACAGCCCAATCCAACCCAACCCAACCCAGCCCAGCACAACCCAGCCCAACCCAATCCAACCAGCCCAACCCAGCCCAACCCAGCAAAACCCAGCCCAAACCAACCCAACCCAACACAACCCAGCCCAAACCAGTCCATCCCAACCCAATCCATCCCAACCCAGTCCAACCCAGCCCAAACCAACCCAGTCCAACCCAACCCAACCCAGCCCAGCCCAGCCCAGCCCAGACCAACCCAGCCCAACACTACCCAACCCAACCCAACCCAGCCCAACCCATCCCAACACAGCCCAGCCCAACCCAGCCCAACTCAGCCCAGCCCAACCCAATCCAACGCAACCCAACGCAGCCCCACCCAGCCCAACCCAATCCAATCCATCCCAACCCAACCCAGCCCAACCCATCCATCGCAACCCAATCCATCCCAACCCAATCCAACCCAGCCCAGCCCAGCCCAAACCAGCCCAATCCAATCCAATCCAACTCAACCCAGCCCAAACCAGTCCATCCCAACCCAATCCATCCCAGCCCAGCCCAGCCCAGCCCAGCCCAGCCCAACCCAGCCCAACCCAAACCAACCCAACCAAACCCAACTCAACCCAACTCAGCCCAACCCAACCCAGCCCAACCCAACCCAACCCAATCCAGCCCAACCCAATCCATCCATACCCAATCCATCCCAACCCAGCCCAACTCTGCCCAGACCAGTCCAACCCAGCCCAACACAATCCAACCCAACCCACCCCAGCCCAACCCACCCCAGCCCAACCCACCCCAGCCCAACCCACCCCAGCCCAACCCAACCCAATCCAACCCAACCCAACTCAACCCACTGCAACCCAACCCAACTCAACCCAGCCCAGCCCAAACCAGCCCAACCCAGCCCAGCCCAGTCCAACCCAGCAAAACCTAACCCAGCCCATCCCAGCCCAGCCCAATCCATCCCAAACCAGCCCAATCCAGCCCAGCCCAACCCAGCCCAATCCAACCCAACTCAACCCAACCAAACCCAACCCAGCAAAGCCCAACCCAGCCCAGCCCATTCAAACCCAACCCAGCCCAGCCCAACCCATCCCAACCCAATCCATCCCAACCCAGCCCAGCCCAGCCCAACCCAGCCCAATCCAACCCAACTCAACCCAACCAAACCCAACCCAGCAAAGCCCAACCCAGCCCAGCCCATTCAAACCCAACCCATCCCAACCCAATCCATCCCAACACAGCCCAACCCAGCAAAACCCACCCTAAACCAACCCAACCCAACCCAGCCCAACCCAATCCATCCCAACCCAATCCGTCCCAACCCAATCCGTCCCAGCCCAAACCAACCCAGCCCAATCCAACCCAACTCAACCCAGCCCAGCCCAACCAAGCCCAGCCCAACCCAGTCCAACCCAACCCAGCCCAACCCATCCCAACCCAGCCCAATCCAACCCAACTCAACCCAGCCCAGCCCAACCAAGCCCAACCCAGCCCAGCCCAACCCAATCCAACCCAACCCACGCCAGCCCAACCCAACCCAGCCCAGCCCAGCCCAGCCCGACCCAGCACACCCCAGCCCAATCCAACTCAACCCAACCCAGCCCAACCCAACCCAATACAGCCCAGCCCAACCCAGCCCAGTCCAACCCAGCCCAGCCCAGTCCAAACCAGTCCAACCAAGCCCAGCCCAACCCAACCCAGCCCCGCCCAGTCCAACCCAGCCCAACCCAACCCAGCCCCGCCCAGTCCAACCCAGCCCAACCCAACCCAACCAACCGAACCCATCTCAACCCAACCCAGCCCAACCCAGCCCAGCCCAGACCAGCCGAGCCCAGCCCAACCCAACCCAGCCCAGTCCAGCCCAGCCCAACCCAACGCAACCCAACCCAACAAAGCCCAACCCAACCCATCCCAACCCAACCCAACCCAACGCAACCCAGTCCAGCCCAACCCAATCCAGCCCAACCCAATCCAACCCAACCCAGACCAACCCAGCCCAACCCAGCCCAACCCAACCCAACCCAACCCAACCCAACCCAACCCAACCCAACCCAACCCAACCCAAATCAACCCAGCCCAACCAAAACAAAAACAGAATTACCTGGAAAAACTCAGCAGGTCTGGCAGCATCGGCGGAGAAGAAAAGAGTTGACGTTTCGAGTCCTCATGACCCTTCGACAGCCCAACCAAGACCAGTCCAGCCCAACCCAACACAGTCCAAGCCAGCCCAACCCAATGCAACCCAGTCCAGCCCAACCCAACCCAAACCAACCCAACCCAGCCCAACCCAATCCAATCCAACACAAACCAACCAAATCCAACCCTGCCCAGCCCAGCCCAGCCCAACCCAGCCCAGCCAAGTTCAACCCAGCCCAGCCCAGCCAAGCCCAGCTAGGCCCAACCCAACCCAATCCAACCCAGCCCAACCCAGCCCAGCCCAACACAACCCAGCCCAACCCAGACCAGCCCAACCCAGACCAGCCCAGCCCATCCCAGCCCAGCCCAACCCAGCCCAGCCCAACCCAGTCCAAACCAGCCCAACACAACCCAGCCCAACCCAGCCCAGCCCAACAAAACCCAGCCCAGCCCAACCCATATCAACCCAACGCAGCCCAACCCAGACCAGCCCAGCCAAACCCAGCTCAGCCCAACCCAACCCAAACCAGCCCAGCCCAATCCAACTCAACCCAGCTCATCCCAGCCCAGCCCAAACCAAACCAGCCCAGTCCAACACAGCCCAGCCCAGCCCAACCCAACCCAGCCCAGCCAAAACCAACTCAACCCACCGCAGCCCAACCCAACCCAGCAAAACCAAGCCCAACACAACTCAGCACAGTCCAACACAGCCAAGCCCAGCCCAGCCCAGCCCAACCCAGCACAGCCGAACCCAACTCAACCCACCGCAGCCCAACCAAACCCAGCCCAACCCAGCCCAGCCGAACCCAACCGAACCCAACCCAGCCCAATCCAACACAACCCAACACAACCCAACTCAACCCAGCCCAACCCAACTCAACCCAGTCCAACCCAGCCCAGTCCAGCCCAACCCAATCCAAAGCAACCCAACCCAGACCAAACAAGCCCAGTCCAGCCCAGCCCAGCCCAGCCCAACCCAATCCAACCCAGTCCAGCCCAACCCAACCCAACACAACCCAGCCCAACCCAATCCAACCCAACCCAACCCAACCCAACCCAACCTTGCACAGCCCAACCCAATCCAACCCAACCCAACCCAATCCAACCTAACCCAGCCGAGCCCAACCCAACCCAGCCCAACACAACACAACGCAGCCCAGTCCAACCCAGCCCAGCCCAGCCCACCCCAGTCCAACCCAGACCAACCCAACCCAGCCCAACCCAACCCAGCGCAGCCCAGTCCAAACCAGCCCAGCCCAGCCCAGTCCAGCCCAGTCCAACCCAACCCAGCCCAACCCAGCCCAATCCAACCCAACCCAGCCCAACCCAACCCAGCCCAATCCCACCCAACCCAACCCAACCCAGCCCAACCCAACCCAACCCAGCTCAACACAGCTCAACCCAACCCAGCACATTCCAACCCAACCCAGCCCAACCTAACCCAGCCCAACGCACACCAATCTAGCCCAACCCAACCCAACCCAGCCCAACCCAATCCATCCCAACCCAATCCAACCCAACCCAGCCCTACCCAATCCAACCCAACCCTGCCAACACAACCCAGCCCATCCCAGCCCATCCCAGCCCATCCCAGCCCATCACAGCCCATCCCAGCCCAGCCCAGCCCAGCCCAGCCCAGTCCAACCCAGCCCAGCCCAGTCCAACCCAGCCCAGCCCAACCCACCCCAGCCCAATCCAACCCAACCCAGCCCAGCCCAAACCAATCCAGCCCAACCCAGTCCAACCCAATCCAACCCAAACCAGCCCAAAGAAACCCAACCCATCCCAGCCCATCCCAGCCCATCCCAGCCCATCCCAGCCCAGCCCAGCCCAGCCCAGTCCAACCCAGCCCATCCCAGATCAACCCAGCCCAACCCAACCCAGCCCAACCCAACTCAACCCAACCCAACGCAACCCAACCCAACAAAGCCCAATCCAACCCATCCCAACCCAACCCAATGCAACCCAATCCAACCCAACCCAGACCAACCCAGCCCAACCCAACCCAACCCAACCCAACCCAGCCAAGTTCAACCCAGCCCAGCCCAGCCCAGCCAAGCCCAGCTAGGCCCAACCCAACCCAATCCAAACCAGCCCAACCCAGCCCAGCCCAACACAACCCAGCCCAACCCAGACCAGCCCAAGCCAGACCAGCCCAGCCCAACCCAGCCCAGCCCAACCCAGCCCAGCCCAACCCAGCCATCCCCAGCTCAATCCAACTCAACACAACCCAGCCCAGCCCAACCCAACCCAGCCCAGTCCAGCCCAGCCCAACCCATCCCATCCCAACCTAGCCCAGCCCAGTCCAACCCAGCCCAAAACAGGCCAACACAGCCCAGCCCAGCCCAGTCCAACCCAGCCCAACACAGCCCAACCCAACCCAGCCCAGTCCAACACTGTCCAACCCAGCCCAGCACAACCCAGCCCAGCCCAACCAGGCCCAACCCAGCCCAACCCAATACAGTCCAACCCAGCCCAGCCCAGCCCAACCCAGCCCAGTCCAGCCCAGCCCAACCCAGACCAACCCAGCCCAACCCAGTCCCGCCCAGTCCAACCCAGCCCAACCCAACCTAACCCAACCCAACCAACCGAAACCATCTCAACACAACCCAGGACAACCCAACCCAGCCCAGCCCAGTCCAGACCAACCCAACCCAGCTCAATCCAACCCATCCCAACCCAACCCAACTCAACCCAGCCCAACCCAGCCCAGTCCAGCCCAACCCAATCCAGCCCAACCCAGCCCAACCCAAATCATCCCAGCCCAACCAAGCCCAGTCCAGTCCAACCCAATGCAACCCAGTCCAGCCAAACCCAGCCCAACACAGCCCAATCCAACCCTGCCCAGCCCAGCCCAACCCAGCCCAGCCAAGTTAAACCCAACCCAGCCCAGCCGTACCCAGCCCAGCCCAACAAAACCCAGCCCACCCCAACCCATTTCAACCCAACCCAGCCCAACCCAGACCAGCCCAGACCAGCCCACTCCATCCCAACCCAGCCCAACCCAACCCAGCCCATCCCAGACCAGCCCAGTCCAAACCAGCCCAGCCCAACCCAAATCAACCCAGCCCAACCAAGCCCAGTCCAGCCCAACCCAACAGCCCAAGCCAGCTCAACCCATGCAACCCAGTCCAGCCCAACCCAACAAAACCCAAACCAACACTGCCCAGCCCAGCCCAACCCAGCCCAGCCAAATTCAACCCAGCCCAGCCCAGCTCAGCCCAGTCCAACCCTGTCCAACACAACACAGCCCAAGCCAGCCCAACCCAATGCAACCCAGTCCATCCCAACCCAACCCAACACAGCCCAACCCAATCCAACCCAACCCAACCCAATCCAACCCTGCCCAGCACAGTCCAACCCAGCCCAGCCCAGCCCAGCCCAGCTCAGCCCAGCCGAACCCAATCCAACTCAGCCCAACCCAACCCAGCCCAACCCAGCCCAGCCCAACACAAACCAGCCCAACCCAACACAGCCCAACCCAGACCAGCCCAGCCCAACCCAGCCTAGCTCAACCCAGCCCAGCCCAACCCATTCCATCCAAACCCAATCCAACCCAACCCAGCCCAGCCCAACCCAACCCACCCCAGCCCAATCCAACTCAACCCAACCCAGACCAGCCCAACCCAACCCAGCCCAGCCCAACCCATTCCATCCAAACCCAATCCAACCCAACCCAGCCCAGCCCAACCCAACCCACCCCAGCCCAATCCAACTCAACCCAACCCAGACCAGCCCAACCCAACCCAGACCAGTCCAGCCTAGCCTAACTGAAACCAGCCAATCCTAGCCCAGCCCAGTCCAACCCAGCCCAAAATAGGCCAACCCAGCCCTGCCCAGCCCAGTCCAACACAGCCCAACCCAAACCAGCCCAGTCCAACACGGTCAAACCCAGCCCAGCACAACCCAGCCCAGCCCAACCCAACCGAGCCCAACCCAGCCCAGTCCAACACAGTCCAACCCATCCCAGCCCAGTCCAAGCCAGCCCAACCCAGCCCAGCCCAGCCCAACCCAGCCCAGCCCAGCCCAACCCTGCCCAACCCAGCCCCGCCCAGTCCAACCCAGCCCAACCCAACCTAACCCAACCCAACCAACCGAACCCATCTCAACCCAACCCAGCCCAACCCAACCCAGCCCAGCCCAGCCCAGCCCAACCCAACCCAGCTCAATCCAACCCATCACAACCCAACAAAACTCAACCCAGCCCAACCCAGCCCAGTCCAGCCCAACCCAATCCAGCCCAACCCAATCCAGCCCAACCCAATCCAACCCAACCCAGACCAACCCAGCCCAACCCAGCCCAACCCAAATCATCCCAGCCCAACCAAGCCCAGTCCAGTCCAGCCCAACCCAACCCAACACAGCCCAATCCAACCCTGCCCAGCCCAGCCCAACCCAGCCCAGCCAAGTTCAACCCAACCCAGCCCAGCCGTACCCAGCCCAGCCCAAAAGAACCCAGCCCACCCCAACCCATATCAACCCAACCCAGCCCAACCCAGACCAGCCCAGCCCAACACAGACCAGCACAGCCCAACCCAACCCAACCCAGCCCAGCCCAACCCAATCCATCCCAACCCAGCCCAACACAACCCAGCCCATCCAAGCCAAGCCCAGTCCAACCCAGCCCAACCCAACCCAAATCAACCCAGCCCAACCAAGCCCAGTCCAGCCCAACCCAAAACAGCCCAAGCCAGCTCAACCCAAAGCAACCCAGTCCAGCCCAACCCAACCCAAACCAAACCAACCCTGCCCAGCCCAGCCCAACCCAGCCCAGCCAAATTCAACCCAGTCCAGCCCAGCCCAACGCAATCCAACCCAGCCCAACACAACCCAGCCCAGCCCAACCCATATCAACCCAACCCAGCCCATCGCAGCCCAGCCCAGCCCAGCCCAGCCCAGCCCAGCACAGTCCATCCGAGCCCAACCCAGCCCAGCCCAGTCCAACCAAACCCAACCAATCCCAACCCAAACCAACCCAGCCCAGCCCAATCAAACTCAACCCAGCACACGCCAGCCCAATCCAACTCAACCCAACCCAGCCCAACACAGCCCAGTCCAACCCAGTCCAGCCCAGTCCAAACCAGTCCAACCCAGCCCAGAGCAACCCAACCCAGCCCCGCCCAGTCCAACCCAGCCCAACCCAACCCAACCAACCGAACCCATCTCAACCCAATCCAGCCCAACCCAACCCAGCCCAGCCCAGCCCAGCCCAGCCCAGCACAACCCAACCCAACCCAACCCAACACAGCCCACACCAATCCAACCCAACCCAACCAAGCCCAGCCCAGCCCAACCCAGCCCAACCCAACCCAGCCCAGTCCAGCCCAGCCCAGCCCAACCCAATCCAGCCCAATCTAGCCCAGCCGAGTCCAACCCAGCCCAACACAGGCCAACCCAGCCCAGCCAGGCCCAGTCCAACCCAGCCCAACACAGCCCAACCCAACCCAGCCCAGTCCAAACCTGTCCAACCCAGCCCAGCCCAGCCCAACTCAGCCCAACACAGCCCAGTCCAACACAGTCCTTCCCAGCCCAGCCCAGTCCAACCCAGCCCAACCAAGCCCAGCCCAGCCCAACCCAGCCCAACCCAGCCCCGCCCTGTCCAACCCAGCCCAACCCAACCCAACCCAACCCAACCAGCCAAACCCATTTGAACACAACCCAGCCCAACCCAACCCAGCCCAACCCTGCCCAGCCCAAACCAACCAAGCCCAGCCCAGCCCAACCCTGCCCAGCCCAAACCAACCAAGCCCAGCACAGCCCAACCCTGCCCAACCAAGCCCCGCCCAGTCCAGCCCAGCCCAACCTAACCCAACCCAACCCAACCCAGCCCAACCCAACCCAGCCCTGCCCAGCCCAGCCCAACCCAACCCAGCTCAATCCAACCCATCCCAATGCAACCCAACTCAACCCAGGGCAACTCAACCCAGTCCACCCCAACCCAATGCAACCCAGTCCAGTCCAGCCCAACTCTACCCAACACAGCCCAATCCAACCCTGCCCAGCCCAGCCCAACCCAGCCCAGCCAAGTTCAACCCAACCCAGCCCAGCCGTACCCAGCCCAGCCCAACAGAACCCAGCCCACCCCAACCCATATCAACCCAACACAGCCCAACCCAGACCAGCCCAGCCCAACCCAGCCCAACCCAATCCATCACAACTCAGCCCAACCCAACCCAGCCCATCCTAGCACAGCCCAGTCCAACCCAGCCCAACCCAGCCCAGCCCAGTCCAACCCAGCCCAACCCAACCAAGTCCAACCCTGCCCAGCGCAGCCCAACCCAACCCAACCCAACCCAGCCCAGTCCAGCCCAGCCCAACCCAACCCAGCCCAACCTAGCCCAGCCGAGTCCAACCCAGCCCAGCACAGGCCAACCCAGCCCAGCCAAGCCCAGCCAAGCCCAGTCCAACCCAGCCCAACACAGCCCAACCCAACCCAGCCCAGTCCAACCCTGTCCAACCCAGCCCAGCCCAGCCCAACCCAGCCCAACCCAGCCCAGTCCAACACAGTCCTTCACAGCCCAGCCCAGTCCAACCCATCCCAACCCAGCCCAGCCCAGCCCAACCAAGCCCAGCCCAGCGCAACCCAGCCCAACCCAGCCCTGCCCAGTCCAACCCAGCCCAACCCAACCCAACCCAACCCAACCCAACCCAACCAACCAAACCCATCTCAACCCAACCCAGCCCAACCCAACCCAGCCCAGCCCAAACCAACCAAGCCCAGCACAGCCCAACCCTGCCCAACCAAGCCCCACCCAGTCCAAACCAGCCCAACCCAACCCAGCCCAGCCCAACCCAACCCAGCCCAACCCTGCCCAGCCCAAACCAACCAAGCCCAGCACAGCCCAACCCTGCCCAACCAAGCCCTGCCCAGTCCAACCCAGCCCAACCTAACCCAACCCAACCAACCGAACCCAACCCAGCCCAACCCAGCCCAACCCAACCCAGCCCAGCCCAACCCAACCCAGCTCAATCCAACCCATCCCAACGCAACCCAACTCAACCCAGCCCAACTCAACCCAGTCCAGCCCAACCCAATCCAGCCCAACCCAATCCAACCCAACCCAGACCAACCCAGCCCAACCCAACCCAGCCAAAATCATCCCAGCCCAACCCAATGCAACCCAGTCCAGCCCAACTCTACCCAACATAGCCCAATCCAACCCTGCCCAGCCCAGCCCAACCCAGCCCAGCCAAGTTCAACCCAACCCAGCCCAGCCGTACCCAGCCCAGCCCAACAGAACCCAGCCCACCCCAACCCATATCAACCCAACCCAGCCCAACCCAGACCAGCCCAGCCCAACCCAGACCAGCCCAGCCCAACCCAACCCAACCCAGCCTAACCCAATCCATCCCAACCCAGCCCATCCCAGCACAGCCCAGTCCAACCCAGCCCAACCCAGCTCAGCCCAGTCCAACACAGCCCAGCCCAGCCCAGTCCAACCCAGCCCAACCCAGCCCAGCCCAACCCAACCCAACCCAGCCCCACCCAGCCCAACCCCACCCAGCCCAAACCAGCCCAGCCCAGCCCAGTCCAACCCTGCCCAGCCCAGTCCAACCCAGCCCAACCGAACACACCCCAACCCAACCCCACCAACCCAACCGACACATCCCATCCCAGCCGAACCCAACGCAACACAACACAACCCAACCCAACCCAGCCCAGCCCAGTCCAAACCAGCCCAACCCCACACAGCCCAACGCAGCCCAGCCCAGTCCAACCAAGCCCAGCCCAGCCCAGCCCAATTCAACCAAACCCAACCCAACCCAAACCAACCCAGCCCAGCCCAGTCCAAAACAGCCCAACCCCACCCAGCCCAACCCAGCCCAACCCAGCCAACCCAGCCCAGCCCAGTCCAACACAGCTCAACCCAACACACCCCAACCCAACCCCACCAACCCAACCGACACATCCCAGCCCAGCCGAACCCAACTCAACACAACGCAGCCCAACCCAACCCAGCCCAGCCCAGCCCAGCCCAGCCCAGCCCAGCCCAGCCTAGCCCAGCCCAGCCCAACACAACCCAGCCCAGTCCAGCCCAACCCAATTCAAAGCAACCCAACCCAGCCCTGTCCAGCCCAACCCAACCCAATCCATTTCAACCCAGTCCAGCCCAACCCAACCCAACACAACCCAGCCCAACCAAGCCCAAGCCAATCCAACCCAACCCAGCCCAATCTAACACTACACAGCCCAACCCAATCCAACCCAACCCAACCAATCCAACCCAAACCAACCCAGCCCAACACAACACAACCCAGCCCAGTCCAACCCAGCCCAGTCCAACCCAGCCCAGTCCAACCCAGCCCAATCCAACCCAGCCCAACCCAACCCAGCGCAGCCCAGTCCATCCCACCCCCACCCAGCCCAACCCAATCCAACCCAGCGCAGCTGAGCCCAGCCCAGCCCAGTCCAACCCAACCCAGCCCAACCCAGCCCAATCCAACCCAACCCAGCCCAACCCAACCCAGCCCAATGCCACCCGACCGAACGCAAACCAGCCCAACCCAACCCAACCCAGCTCAACACAGCTCAATGCAACCCAGCCCATTCCAACCCAACCCAGCCCAACCTAACCCAGCCCAACCCACACCAATCCAACCCAACCCAACCCAACCCAGCCCAACCCAACCCAGCCCAGCCCAGCCCAGTCCAGCCCAGCCCAGTCCAACCCAGCCCAGCCAAGTTCAACCCAGCCCAGCCCAGCCCAGCCCAACACAGCCCAACCCAACCCAGCCCAACCCAGCCCAGCCCAACCCAGCCCAGCCCAACCCAGCCCAGCCCAACCCAGCCCAGCCCAACACAACCCAGCCCAACCCAACCCAGCCCAACCCAGAGCAGCCCAGCTCAACCCAGCCCAGCCCAACCCAGCCCAGCCCAACCCAATCCAACCAAACCCAGCCCAGCCCAACCCAGCCCACCCCAGCCCAATCCAAATCAACCCAACCCAGCCCAGCCCAACCCAATCCATCCCAACCCAATCCAACCCAACCCAGCCCAGCCCAACCCAGCCCACCCCAGCCCAATCCAACTCAAACCAACCCAGCCCAGCCCAACCCAACCCAGCCCAGTCCAGCCCAGCCCAACCCAACCCAGCCCAACCTAGCCCAGCCCAGTCCAACCCAGCCCAACACAGGCCAACCCAGCCCAGCCCAGCCCAACCCAGCCCAGCCCAGCACAGTCCAACCCAGCCCAGCCCAACCCACCCCAGCCCAATCCAACCCAACCCAGCCCAGCCCAAACCAATCCAGCCCAACCCAGCCCAACCCAATCCACCCCAACCCAGCCCAAATAAACCCAGGCAATCCCAGCCCATCCCAGCCATTCCCAGCCCATCCCAGCCCAGCCCAGCCCAGCCCAGCCCAGTCCAACCCAACCCAACCCAGCCCAACCCAGCCCATACCAACCCAACCCAACTCAACCCAGTCCAGCCCAACCCAATCCAACCCAACCCAGCCCAACCAAGACCTACGCAATCCAACTCAATCCAGCCCAACCCAAACCAACCCAGCCCAACCCAACCCAACCCAACCCAATCCAAACCAACCCAGCCCAACCCAATCCAACCCAATCCCAGCCCAACCCAACACAACCCAACCCAACCCAACCCAACCCTGCCCAGCCCAACCCAATCCAACCCAACCCAACACAATCCAACCCAGCCCAGCCCAACCCAATCCAACCCAGCCAGCACAAACCAATCCTACCCAACCCAGGCCAACCCAACACAACCCAGCCCAGCTCAACCCAACCCAACCCACTCCAACCCAGCCCAGCCCAGTTCCACCCAGCCCAACCCAGCCCAACCCAATCCAACCCAGCCCAGCCCATTCCAACCCACCCAAACCAACACAGCCCAACCCAGCCCAATCCAACCCAACCCAGCCCAAACCAACCCAGCCCAACCCAACCCAATCCAGCCCAATCCAACCCAACCCTACACAACCCAGCAAAACCCAACCCAACCCAAACCAGCTCAACCCAACCCAGCCCAACCCAACCCAACCGAATCCAACACAGCCCAACCCAGCCCAAACCACCCCAGCCAGCCCAGGCCAGCCCAACCCAATCCAACCTAACCCAGCCCAACCCAGTCCAATCCAGCCCAACCCAGCCCAATCCAACCCAACCCAACCGAAGCCAGCAAAACCCAACCCAACCCAACCCAGCTCAAACCAACCCAGCCCAACCCAACCCAACCGAATCCAACCCAGCCCAACCCAGCCCAACCCACACCAGCCAGCCCAGGCCAGCCCAACCCAATCCAACCCAACCCAACCCAGCCCAGCCCAGCCCAGCGCAACCCAGGCAAGCCCCACCCAACCCAGCCCATCCCAGCCCAGGCAAGCCCAGTCCAACCCAACCCAACCCAGCCCAGCCCAATCCAACCCAAACCAGCCCAGCACAGCCCAGCCCAGCCCAACCCAATCCATCCCAACCCAATCCATCCCAACCCAACCCAACCCAAACCAGCCCAGCCCAGCCCAGCCCAGCACAGTCCAGCCCAGACCAACCAGGCCCAGCCCAACCCACCACAGCCCAATCCAGTCCAGCCCAGCCGAACCCAATCCATCCCAAACCAATCCAACACAACCCAGCCCAACCCAACCCAGCCTATCCCAGCCTAGCCCAGCCCAGCCCAGCACAGTCCAACCCAGCCAACCCAGCCCAGCCCAGTCCAACCCAACCCAACCAAGACCAGTCCAAACCACCAAAGCCCCATCCAACTCAACCCAACCCAGCCCAGCCTAGCCCGACCCAGCACACCCCAACCCAATCCAACTCAACCCAACCCAGCCCAACCCAGCCCAGTCCAGTCCAACCCAGTCCAACCCAGTCCAACCTAGCCCAACCCAACCCAACCCAACACAACCAACCGAACCCATCTCAGCCCAGCCCACCCCAGCCCATCCCAGCCCAGCCCAACCCAACCCAACCCAGCCCAGCCCAGCCCAACCCAACCCAACCCAACCCAACACAGCCCAATCCAACCCATTCCAACCCAACCAAGTCCAGCCCGACCCAATCCAACCCAACCCAACCCAAATCAACCCAGCCCAACCAAGCCCAGTCCAGCCCAACCCAACACAGCCCAAGCCAGCCCAACCCAATGTAACCCAGTCCAGCCCAACCCAACCCAACAAAATCCAACCCAACCCAACACAAACCAGTCCTGCCCATCCCAGCCCAACACAGCCCAGCCAAATTCAACCCAGCACAGCCCAGCCCAGCCCAGCCCAACCCATCCCAGCCCAACCCAGCCCAGCCCAACACAACCCAGCCAAGCCCAACCCATATCAGCCCAACCCAGCCCATCGCAGCCCAGCCCAGCCCAGCACAGTCCAACCCAGCCCAGCCCAGTCCAACCAAACCCAACCAATCCCAGCCCAAAACACCAAAGCCCAATCCAACTCATCCCAACCCAGCCCAGCCCAGCCCAGCACACCCCAGCCCAATCCAACTCAACCGAACCCAACCCAGCACAGCCCAACCCAGCCCACCCCAGCCCAATCCAACTCAACCCAACCCAGCCCAGCCCAACCCAACCCAGCCCAGTTAGCCCAGCCCAACCAAGCCCAGTCCAGCCCAACCCAACACAGCCCAAGCCAGCCCAACCCAATGCAACCCAGTCCAGCCCAACCCAACCCAACCCAACCCAACACAGCCCAAACCAGCCCAGCCCAACCAAGCCCAGCCCAGCCCAACCCAGCCCAACCCAGCCCCGCCCAGTCCAACCCAGCCCAACCCAACCCAACCCAACCCATCTCAACCCAACCCAGCCCAGCCCAGCCCAGCCCAACCCAACCCAGCTCAATCCAACCCATCCCAACGCAACCCATCTCAACCCAGCCCAACTCAGCCCAGTCCAGCACAACCCAATCCAGCCCAACCCAATCCAACCCAACCCAGACCAACCCAGCCCAACCCAACCCAACCCAAATCATCTCAGCTCAACCAAGCCCAGACCAGCCCAACCCAATGCAACCCAGTCCAGCCCAACCCAACCCAAAACAGCCCAATCCAACCCTGCCCAGCCCAGCCCAACCCAGCCCAGCCGTACCCAGCCCAGCCCAGCCCAACCCAGCCCAGCCGTACCCAGCCCAGCCCATCAGAACCCAGCCCACCCCAACCCATATCACCCCAACCCAGCCCAACCCAGACCAGCCCAGCCCAACCCAGACCAGCCCAGCCCAGCCCAACCCAATCCATCCCAACCCAGCCCAGCCCAGTCCAACACAGCCCAGCCCAGCCCAGTCCAACCCAGCCCAGCCCAACCCAACCCAACCCAGCCAAACCCAGCCCAACCCAACCCTGCCCAACCCAGCCCAGCCCAGTCCAACCCAGCCCAACCCAGCCCAGCGCAGTCCAACCCAGCCCAACCCAACCCAACCCAACCCAACCAACTGCACCCATCTCAACCCAACCCAGCCCAAACCAGCCCAGCCCAACCAAGTCCAGCCCAGCCCAACCCAGCCCCGCCCAGTCCAACCCAGCCCAACCCAACTCAACCCAAACCATCTCAATCCAACCCAGCCCAGTCCAGCCCAACCCAATCCAGCCCAACCCAACCCAGACCAACCCAACCCAACCCAAATCATCTCAGCTCAACCAAACCCAGTCCAGCCCAACCCAATGCAACCCAGTCCAGCCCAACCCAACCCAACACAGCCCAATCCAACCCTGCCCAGCCCAGCCCAACCCAGCCCAGCCAAGTTCAACCCAACCCAGCCCAGCCGTACCCAGCCCAGCCCAACAAAACACAGCCCACCCCAACCCATATCAACCCAACCCAGCCCAACCCAGACCAGCCCAGCCCAGCCCAACCCAATCCATCCCAACCCAGCCCAACCCAGCCCAGTCCAAACCAGCCCAGCCCAGTCCAAACCAGCCCAGCCCAGCCCTGTCCAACCCAGCCCAGCCCAACCCAACCCAACCCAACCCAAACCAGCCAAACCCAGCCCAATCCAACCCAGCCCAACCCAACCCAGACCAGTCCAACCCAGCCAAGCCCAGTCCAACCCAGCCCAACACAGCCAACCCAACCTAGCCCAGTCCAACCCAGCCCAACCTAACACACCACAACCCAACCCCCCCAACCCAACCGACACATCCCAGCCCAGCCGAACCCAACTCAACCCAACGCAGCCCAACCCAACCCAACCCAGCCCAGTCCAACCCAGCCCAACCCCACACAGCCCAACCCAGCCCAGCCCAGCCCAGTCCAACCAAGCCCAGCCCAACCCAACCCAACCCAACCCAAATCAACCCAGCCCAGCCCAGTCCAACCCAGCCCAACCCCACCCAGCCCAACCCAGCCCAGCCCAGTCCAACTCAGCCCAGCCCAGTCCAACCCAGCCCAACCCAGCCAACCCAGCCCAGCCCAGTCCAACCCAGCCCAACCCAACACATGCCAAACCAACCCCACCAACACAACCGACACATCCCAGCCCAGCCGAACCCAACTCAACCCAACGCAGCCCAATCCAACCCAGCCCAAACGAGCCCAGCCCAGCCCAGCCTAGCCCAGCCCAGCCCAACCCAGCCCAATCCAACCCAACACAACACAACCCAACACAACCCTGCCCAGTCCAGCCCATCCAAATCCAAAGCAACACAACCCAGCCCTGTGCAGCCCAACCCAACCCAGCCCAACCCAATCCAACCCAGTCAGCCCAACACAACCCAACACAACCCAGCACAACCAAGCCCAAGCCAATCCAACCCAACCCAACCCAACCCAGCCCAATCCAACCCTACACAGCCCAACCCAATCCAACCCAACACAACCAATCCAACCCAGCCCAACACAACACAACCCAGCCCAGCCCAGTCCAGCCCAGCCCAGCCCAGCCCACCCCTGTCCAACCCAACCCAACCCAACCCAGCGCAGCCCAGTCCATCCCAGCCCAACCCAATCCTACCCAGCCCAGCCCAGCTCAGCCCAGTCCAACCCAACCCAGCCCAATCCCACCCGACCCAACACAACCCAGCCCAACCCAACCCAACCCAGCTCAACACAGCTCAAAAGAACCCAGCCCATTCCAACCCAACCCAGCCCATTCCAACCCAACCCAGCCCAACCTAACCTAGCCCAACCCAGCCCAACCCAACCCAACCCAACCCAGCCCAACCCAACACATCCCAGCCCAGCCCAGCCCAGCCCAGCCAAGTTCAGCCCAGCCCAGCCCAACCCAGTCCAACCCAGCCCAGCCCAACACAACCCACCCCAACCCAACCCAGCCCAACCCAGACAAGACCAGCCCAACCCAGCCCAGCCCAACCCAGCCCACCCCAGCCGAATCCAACCCAATCCATCCCAACTCAATCCAACCCAACCCAACCCAGCCCAACCCAGCCCACCCCAGCCGAATCCAACTCAACCCAACCCAGCCCAGCCCAACCCAACCCAGCCCAGTCCAGCCCAGCCCAACCTAGCCCAGCCCAGTCCAACCCAGCCCAAAACAGGCCAACCCAGCCCAGCCCAGTCCAACCCAGCCCAGCACAGTCCAACCCAGCACAGCCCTGTCCAACCCAGCCCAGCCGAACCCACCCCAGCCCAATCCAACCCAACCCAGCCCAGCCCAAACCAATGAAGCCCAACCCAGCCCAACCCAATCCAACCCAACCCAGCCCAAAGAAAGCCAGCCCATCCCAGCCCATCCCAGCCAATCCCAGCCCAGCCCAGCCCAACCCAGCCCAACCCAACTCAACACAACCCAGCCCAGCGCAACCCAACCCAGCCCAACCCAGCCCATACCTACCCAACCCAACTCAACCCAGTCCGGCCCAACCCTATCCAACCCAACCCAGCCCAACCAAGACCAACCCAATCCAACACAATCCAGCCCAACACAACCGAACCCAGCCCAACCCAACCCAATCTAAACCAACCCAGCCCAACCCAATCCAACCCAATCCCAGCCCAACCCAACACAACCCAACCCAACCCAACCCTGCCCAGTCCAACACAGCCCAGCCCAACCCAATCCAACCCAGCCAGCACAAACCAATCCTACCCAACCCAGCCCAACACAACAAAACCCAGCCCAGCTCAACCCAACCCAACCCACTCCAACACAGCCCAGCCCAGTTCCACGCAGCCCAACCCAGCCCAACCCAATCCAACCCAGCCCAGCCCATTCCAACACAGCCCAAACCAACTCAGCCCAACCCAGCCCAATCCAAAACAACCCAGCCCAAACCAACCCAACCCAACCCAGCAAAACCCAAACCAACCGAACCCAGCTCAACCCAACCCAGCCCAACCCAACACAACCGAATCCAACACAGCCCAACGCAGCCCAACCCACCCCAGCCAGCCCAGGCCAGCCCAACCCAATCCAACCTAACCCAGCAAAACCCAGCCCAATCCAACCCAACCCAACCCAACCCAGCAAAACCCAACCCAGCCCAATCCAACCCAACCCAACCCAACCCAGCTCAACCCAACCGAGCCCAATCCAACCCAATCCAACCCAACCCAACCCAACCCAACCCAACCCAACCCAGCTCAACCCAACCCAGCCCAACCCAACCCAACCGAATCCAACACAGCCCAACGCAGCCCAACCCACCCCAGCCAGCCCAGGCCAGCCCAACCCAATCCAACCTAACCCAGGAAAACCCAGCCCAATCCAACCCAACCCAGCCCAAACCAACCCAGCCCAATCCAACCCAACCCAACCGAACCCAGCAAAACCCAACCCAACCCAACCCAGCTCAACCCAACCCAGGCAACCCAACCCAACCGAATCCAACACAGCCCAAGTCAACCCAACCCAACCCAGCCCAACCCACTCCAGCCAACCCAGGCCAGCCCAACCCAATCCAACCCAAACCAGACCAACCCAGCCCAGCCCAACCCAGCCCAGCCCAGCCCAACCCAACTCAATCCAACCCAACCCAAACCAGCCAAGCCCAGCCCAGCCCAACCCAGGCAAGCCCAACACAACCCAGCCCATCCCAGCCCAGCCCAGCCCAGTCCAACCCAGCCCAACCCAGCCCAACCAGCCCTGCCCAATCCAACCCAGCCCAGCCCACCCCAGCCCATCCCAGCCCAGCCCAACCCAACCCAACCCAGCCCAGCCCAGCCCAACCCAACCCAACCCAACCCAACACAGCCCAATCCAACCCATTCCAACCCAACCCAGTCCAGCCCGACCCAATCCAACCCAACCCAACCCAAATCAACCCAGCCCAACCAAGCCCAGTCCAGCCCAACCCAACACAGCCCAAGCCAGCCCAACCCAATGCAGCCCAGTCCAGCCCAACTCAACCCAACCCAACACAACACAGCCCAAACCAGCCCAGCCCAACCAAGCCCAGCCCAGCCCAACCCAGCCCAACCCAGCCCCGCCCAGTCCAACCCAGCCCAACCCAACCCAACCCAACCCATCTCAACCCAACCCAGCCCAGCCCAGCCCAGCCCAACCCAACCCAGCTCAATCCAACCCATCCCAACGCAACCCATCTCAACCCAGCCCAACTCAGCCCAGTCCAGCACAACCCAATCCAGCCCAACCCAATCCAACCCAACCCAGACCAACCCAGCCCAACCCAACCCAACCCAAATCATCTCAGCTCAACCAAGCCCAGACCAGCCCAACCCAATGCAACCCAGTCCAGCCCAACCCAACCCAACACAGCCCAATCCAACCCTGCCCAGCCCAGCCCAACCCAGCCCAGCCAAGTTCAACCCAACCCAGCCCAGCCGTACCCAGCCCAGCCCAACAGAACCCAGCCCACCCCAACCCATATCAACCCAGCCCAGCCCAACCCAGTCCAGCCCAATCCAACCCTGTCCAGCCCAGCCCAACCGAGCCCAGCCATGTTCAACCCAACCCAGCCCAGCCGTACCCAGCGCAGCCCATCAGAACCCAGCCCACCCCAACCCATATCAACCCAACCCAGCCCAACCCAGACCAGCCCAGCCCAACCCAGACCAGCCCAGCCCAGCCCAACCCAATCCATCCCAACCCAGCCCAGTCCAACACAGCCCAGCCCAGCCCAGTCCAACCCAGCCCAGCCCAACCCAACCCAACCCAGCCAAACCCAGCCCAACCCAACCCTGCCCAACCCAGCCCAGCCCAGTCCAACCCAGCCCAACCCAGCCAACCCAGCCCAACCCAGCCCAGCGCAGTCCAACCCAGCCCAACCCAACCCAACCCAACCCAACCAACTGCACCCATCTCAACCCAACCCAGCCCAAACCAGCCCAGCCCAACCAAGTCCAGCCCAGCCCAACCCAGCCCCGCCCAGTCCAACCCAGCCCAACCCAACTCAACCCAAACCATCTCAATCCAACCCAGCCCAGCCCAGCCCAACCCAACCCAGCTCAATCCAACCCATCCCAACGCAACCCAACTCAACCCAGCCCAACTCAGCCCAGTCCAGCCCAACCCAATCCAGCCCAACCCAACCCAGACCAACCCAACCCAACCCAAATCATCTCAGCTCAACCAAACCCAGTCCAGCCCAACCCAATGCAACCCAGTCCAGCCCAACCCAACCCAACACAGCCCAATCCAACCCTGCCCAGCCCAGCCCAACCCAGCCCAGCCAAGTTCAACCCAACCCAGCCCAGCCGTACCCAGCCCAGCCCAACAGAACCCAGCCCACCCCAACCCATATCAACCCAACCCAGCCCAACCCAGACCAGCCCAGCCCAGCCCAACCCAATCCATCCCAACCCAGCCCAGTCAACCCAGCCCAGCCCAGTCCAAACCAGCCCAGCCCAGCCCTGTCCAACCCAGCCCAGCCCAACCCAACCCAACCCAACCCAAACCAGCCAAACCCAGCCCAATCCAACCCAGCCCAACCCAACCCAGACCAGTCCAACCCAGCCCAGCCCAGTCCAACCCAGACCAACCCAGCCAACCCAACCTAGCCCAGTCCAACCCAGCCCAACCTAACACACCACAACCCAACCCCCCCAACCCAACCGACACATCCCAGCCCAGCCGAACCCAACTCAACCCAACGCAGCCCAACCCAACCCAACCCAGCCCAGTCCAACCCAGCCCAACCCCACACAGCCCAACCCAGCCCAGCCCAATCCAACCAAGCCCAGCCCAACCCAACCCAACCCAACCCAAATCAACCCAGCCCAGCCCAGTCCAACCCAGCCCAACCCCACCCAGCCCAACCCAGCCCAGCCCAGTCCAACTCAGCCCAGCCCAGTCCAACCCAGCCCAACCCAGCCAACCCAGCCCAGCCCAGTCCAACCCAGCCCAACCCAACACACGCCAAACCAACCCCACCAACACAACCGACACATCCCAGCCCAGCCGAACCCAACTCAACCCAACGCAGCCCAATCCAACCCAGCCCAAACGAGCCCAGCCCAGCCCAGCCTAGCCCAGCCCAGCCCAGCCCAGCCCAACCCAGCCCAATCCAACCCAACACAACACAACCCAACACAACCCTGCCCAGTCCAGCCCATCCAAATCCAAAGCAACACAACCCAGCCCAGTCCAGCCCAACCCAACCCAGCCCAACCCAATCCAACCCAGTCAGCCCAACCCAACCCAACACAACCCAGCACAACCAAGCCCAAGCCAATCCAACCCAACCCAACCCAACCCAGCCCAATCCAACCCTACACAGCCCAACCCAATCCAACCCAACCCAACCAATCCAACCCAATCCAACCCAGCCCAACACAACACAACCCAGCCCAGTCCAACCCAACCCAGCCCAATCCCACCCGACCCAACACAACCCAGCCCAACCCAACCCAACCCAGCTCAACACAGCTCAAAAGAACCCAGCCCATTCCAACCCAACCCAGCCCATTCCAACCCAACCCAGCCCAACCTAACCCAGCCCAACCCAACCCAACCCAACCCAGCCCAACCCAACACATCCCAGCCCAGCCCAGCCAAGTTCAGCACAGCCCAGCCCAACCCAGCCCAACCAAGCCCAGCCCAACACAACCCACCCCAACCCAACCCAGCCCAACCCAGACAAGACCCAGCCCAACCCAGCCCAGCCCAGCCCAACCCAATCCATCCCAACTCAATCCAACCCAACCCAACCCAGCCCAACCCAGCCCACCCCAGCCGAATCCAACTCAACCCAACCCAGCCCAGCCCAACCCAACCCAGCCCAGTCCAGCCCAGCCCAAAACAGGCCAACCCAGCCCAGCCCAGTCCAACCCAGCCCAGCACAGTCCAACCCAGCCCAGCCCTGTCCAACCCAGCCCAGCCGAACCCACCCCAGCCCAATCCAACCCAACCCAGCCCAGCCCAAACCAATGAAGCCCAACCCAGCCCAACCCAATCCAACCCAACCCAGCCCAAAGAAAGCCAGCCCATCCCAGCCCATCCCAGCCCATCCCAGCCAATCCCAGCCCAGCCCAGCCCAACCCAGCCCAACCCAACTCAACACAACCCAGCCCAGCGCAACCCAACCCAGCCCAACCCAGCCCATACCAACCCAACCCAACTCAACCCAGTCCGGCCCAACCCTATCCAACCCAACCCAGCCCAACCAAGACCAACCCAATCCAACACAATCCAGCCCAACACAACCGAACCCAGCCCAACCCAACCCAATCTAAACCAACCCAGCCCAACCCAATCCAACCCAATCCCAGCCCAACCCAACACAACCCAACCCAACCCAACCCTGCCCAGTCCAACACAGCCCAGCCCAACCCAATCCAACCCAGCCAGCACAAACCAATCCTACCCAACCCAGCCCAACACAACAAAACCCAGCCCAGCTCAACCCAACCCAACCCACTCCAACCCAGCCCAGCCCAGTTCCACGCAGCCCAACCCAGCCCAACCCAATCCAACCCAGCCCAGCCCATTCCAACCCAGCCCAAACCAACCCAGCCCAACACAGCCCTATCCAACACAACCCAGCCCAAACCAACCCAACCCAACCCAGCAAAACCCAAACCAACCGAACCCAGCTCAACCCAACCCAGCCCAACCCAACACAACCGAATCCAACAGAGCCCAACGCAGCCCAACCCACCCCAGCCAGCCCAGGCCAGCCCAACCCAATCCAACCTAACCCAGCAAAACCCAGCCCAATCCAACCCAACCCAGCCCAAACCAACCCAGCCCAATCCAACCCAACCCAACCGAACCCAGCAAAACCCAACCCAACCCAACCCAGCTCAACCCAACCCAGCCCAACCCAACCCAACCGAATCCAACACAGCCCAAGTCAACCCAACCCAACCCAGCCCAACCCACTCCAGCCAACCCAGGCCAGCCCAACCCAATCCAACCCAAACCAGACCAACCCAGCCCAGCCCAACCCAGCCCAGCCCAGCCCAACCCAACTCAATCCAACCCAACCCAAACCAGCCCAGCCCAGCCCAGCCCAGCCCAGCCCAGCCCAACCCAACCCAGCCCAACCCACCCCAGCCCAATCCAGCCCAGCCCAACCCAATCCATCCCAAACCAATCCAACACAACCCAGCCCAACCCAACCCAGCCTATCCCAGCCAAGCCCAGCCCAGCCCAGCCCAGCACAGTCCAACCCAGCCAACCCAGCCCAGCCCAGTCCAACCCAACCCAACCAAGACCAGCCCAAACCACCAAAGCCCAATCCAACTCAACCCAACCCAGTCCAGTCCAACCCAGCCCAGCCCAACCCAGCCCAGTCCAGTCCACCCCAGTCCAACCCAGCCCAGCCCAACACAACCCAGCCCCGCCCAGTCCAACCTAGCCCAACCCAACCCAACCCAACACAACCAGCCGAACACATCTCAACCAAACCCAGCCCATCCCAGCCCAGCCCACCCCAGCCCAAACCAGCCCAGCCCAGCCCAGCCCAACCCAACCCAACACAGCCCAATCCAACCCATTCCAACACAACCCAGTCCAGCCCGACACAATCCAGCCCAACCCAACCCAACCCAATCCAACCCAAATCAACCCAGCCCAACCAAGTCCAGTCCAGCCCAACCCAACACAGCCCAAGCCAGCCCAACCCAATGCAACCCAACCCAGAACAACCCAGCCCAACCCAAATCATCCCAGCCCAACCAAGCCCAGTCCAGTCCAACCCAATGCAACCCAGTCCAGCCCAACCCAACCCAATACAGCCCAATCCAACCCTGCCCAGCCCAGCCCAACCCAGCCCAGCCAAGTTCAACCCAACCCAGCCCAGCCGTACCCAGCCCAGCCCAACAGAACCCAGCCCACCCCAACCTATATCAACCCAACCCAGCCCAACACAGACCAGCCCAGCCCAACCCAGACCAGCCCAGCCCAGCCCAACCCAACCCATCCCAGCCCAGCCCAGTCCAACCCAGCCAAACCCAACCCAAATCAACCCAGCCCAACCAAGCCAAGTCCAGCCCAACCCAACACAGCCCAAGCCAGCTCAACCCAATGCAACCCTGCCCAGCCCAGCCCAACCCAGCCCAGCCAAATTCAACCCAGCCCAGCCCAGCCCAGCCCAGCCCAGCCCAGCCCAGCCCAGCACAGCCCAGCCCAGCACAGTCCATCCCAGCCCAACCCAGCCCAGCCCAGTCCAACCAAACCCAACCAATCCCAGCCCAAACAACCAAAGCCCAATCCAACTCAACCCAGCCCAGCCCGACCCAACCCAACCCAGCCCAACCCAGCCCAGTCCAACCCAGTCCAACCCAGCCCAGCGCAACCCAACCCAGCCCCGCCCAGTCCAATCCAGCCCAACCCAACCCAACCCAATCCAACCCTGCCAGCACAAACCAATCCTACCCAACCCAGCCCAATACAACACAACCCAGCCCAGCTCAACCCAACCCAACCCACTCCAACCCAGCCCAGCCCAGTTCCACGCAGCCCAATCCAGCCCAACCCAATCCAACCCAGCCCAGCCCATTCCAACACAGCCCAAACCAACACAGCGCAACCCAGCCCAATCCAACAAAACCCAGCCCAAAACAACCCAGCCCAACCCAGCCCAATCCAACCCAACCCAACCCAACCCAGCAAAACCCAACCCAACCCAACCCAGCTCAACCCAACCCAGCCCAACCCAACCCAACCGAATCCAACACAGCCCAACGCAGCCCAACCCACCCCAGCCAGCCCAGGCCAGCCCAACCCAACCCAACCCAATCCAACCCATCCCAACCCAAACCAACCCTGCCCAGCCCAGCCCAACACAGCCCAGCCAAATTCAACCCAGCCCAGCCCAGCCCAGCCCAGCCCAGCCCAACCCAGCCCAACCCAATCCAACCCAGCCCAACCCAACCCAGCCCAACCCAGCCCAGCCCAGCACACCCCAGCCCAGCCCAGCCCAGCCCAGCCCAGCCCAGCCCAGCCCAGCCCAGCCCAGCACAGTCCATCCCAGCCCAACCCAGCCCAGCCCAGTCCAACCAAACCCAACTAATCCCAGCCCAAACAACCAAAGCCCAATCCAACTCAACCCAGCCCAATCCAACTCAACCCAGCCCAGCCCGACCCAACCCAACCCAGCCCAACCCAGCCCAGTCCAACCCAGTCCAACCCAGCCCAGCGCAACCCAACCCAGCCCCGCCCAGTCCAATCCAGCCCAACCCAACCCAACCCAATCCAACCCTGCCAGCACAAACCAATCCTACCCAACCCAGCCCAATACAACACAACCCAGCCCAGCCCAGTTCCACCATGCCCAACCCATCCCAACCCAAACCAACCCTGCCCAGCCCAACACAGCCCAACCAAATTCAACCCAGCCCAGCCCAGCCCAGCCCAGCCCAAGCCAATCCAACCCAACCCAAACCAACCTAGCCCAACCCAGCCCAGCCCAACACAACCCAGCCCAGCCCAACCCATATCAGCCCAACCCAGCCCATCGCAGCCCAGCCCAGCACAGTCCAACTCAGCCCAACCCAGCCCAGCCCAGTCCAACCAAACCCAACCAATCCCAGCGCAAACCACCAAAGCCCAATCCCACTCAACCCAGCCCAGCCCAGCCCAGCCCAGCCCGACCCAGCACACCCCAGCCCAATCCAACTCAACCCAACCCAGCCCAACCCAACCCAACACAGCCCGGCCCAACCCAGCCCACCCCAGCCCAATCCAACTCAACCCAACCCAGCCCAGTCCAGCCCAGCCCAACCAAATCCAGCCCAACCTAGCCCAGCCCAGTCCAACCCAGCCCAAAACAGGCCAACCCAGCCCAGCCCAGCCCAGTCCAACCCAGCCCAACACAGCCCAACCCAACCCAGCCCAGTCCAACACTGTCCAACCCAGCCCAGCACAACCCAGCCCAGCCCAGCCCAAACCAGCCCAACCCAGCCCAGTCCAACACAGTCCAAACCAGCCCAGCCCAGTCCAACCCAGCCCAGCCCAACCCAGCCCAGCCCAGCCCAACACAGCCCAACCCAGCCCCGCCCAGTCCAACCCAGCCCAACCCAACCTAACCCAACACAACCTACCGAGCCCATCTCAACCCAACCTAGCCCAGCCCAGCCCAGCCCAGCCCAGCCCAGCCCAGCTCAATCCAACCCATCCCAACCCAACCCAACTCAACCCAGCCCAACCCAGCCCAGTCCAGCCCAACCCAATCCAGCCCAACCCAATCCAGCCCAACCCAATCCAACCCAACCCAGAACAACCCAGCCCAACCCAGCCAGTCCAGCCCAACCCAATCCAACCCAACCCAGAACAACCCAGCCCAACCCAAATCATCCCAGCCCAACCAAGCCCAGTCCAGTCCAACCCAATGCAACCCAGTCCAGCCCAACCCAACCCAACACAGCTGAATCCAACCCTGCCCAGCCCAGCCCAACCCAGCCCAGCCAAGTTCAACCCAACTCAGCCCAGCCGTACCCAGCCCAGCCCAACAGAACCTAGCCCACCCCAACCTATATCATCCCAACCCAGCCCAACCCAACCCAGTCCATCCCAGCCCAGCCCAGTCCAACCCAGCCCAACCCAACCCAAATGAACCCAGACCAACCAAGCCAAGTCCAGCCCAACCCAACACAGCCCAAGCCAGCTCAACCCAATGCAACCCAGTCCAGCCCAACCCAACCCAACCCAACCCAAACCAACCCTGCCCAGCCCAGCCCAACCCAGCCCAGCCCAGCCCAGCCCAGCCCAGCCCAGCCCAGCCCAACCCAACCCAACCCAGCCCAACACAACCCAGCCCAGCCCAGCCCAACGCATATCAACCCAACCCAGCCCAACCCTGCCCATCGCAGCCCAGCCCAGCCCAGCCCAGCCCAGCACAGTCCATCCCAGCCCAACCCAGCCCAGCCCAGTCCAACCAAACCCAAACAATCCCAGCCCAAACAACCAAAGCCCAATCCAACTCAACCCAGCCCAGCCCGACCCAGCACACCCCAGCCCAACCCAACCCAGCACAGTCCAACCCAGCCCAGCGCAACCCAACCCAGCCCCGCCCAGTCCAATCCAGCCCATCCCAACCCAACCCAATCCAACCCAGCCCAGCCCAACCCAATCCATTCCAGCCAGCACAAACCAATCCTACCCAACCCAGCCCAACACAACACAACCCAGCCCAGCTCAACCCAACCCAACCCACTCCAACCCAGCCCAGCCCAGTTCCACGCAGCCCAACCCAGCCCAACCCAATCCAACCCAGCCCAGCCCATTCCAACACAGCCCAAACCAACCCAGCCCAACCCAGCCCAATCCAACACAACCCAGCCCAAACCAACCCAGCCCAACCCAGCCCAATCCAACCCAACCCAACCCAACCCAGCAAAACCCAACCCAGCCCAACCCAGCCCAACCCAACACAACCGAATCCAACACAGCCCAACGCAGCCCAACCCACCCCAGCCAGCCCAGGCCAGCCCAACCCAATCCAACCTAACCCAGCAAAACCCAGCCCAATCCAACCCAACCCAGCCCAAACCAACCCAGTCCAATCCAAACCAACCCAACCGAACCCAGCAAAACCCAACCCAACCCAACCCAGCTCAACCCAACCCAGCCCAACCCAACCCAACCGAATCCAAAACAGCCCAACCCAACCCAGCCCAACCCACCCCAGCCAGCCCAGGCCAGCCCAACCCAATCCAACCCAACCCAGACCAGCCCAACACAGCCCAACCAAATTCAACCCAGCCCAGCCCAAGCCAATCCAACCCAACCCAACCCAACCTAGCCCAACCCAGCCCAGCCCAACACAACCCAGCCCAGCCCAACCCATATCAGCCCAACCCAGCCCATCGCAGCCCAGCCCAGAACAGTCCAACCCAGCCCAACCCAGCCCAGCCCAGTCCAACCAAACCCAACCAATCCCAGCGCAAACCACCAAAGCCCAATCCCACTCAACCCAGCCCAGCCCAGCCCAGCCCAGCCCGACCCAGCACACCCCAACCCAACCCAACCCAGCCCAGCCCAGCCCAGCCCAGCCCAGCCTGACCCAGCACACCCCAACCCAACCAACCCAGCCTAACCCAGCCCAGCCCAACCCAACACAGCCCGGCCCAACCCAGCCCACCCCAGCCCAATCCAACTCAACCCAACCCAGCCCAGTCCAGCCCAGCCCAACCAAATCCAGCCCAACCTAGCCCAGCCCAGTCCAACCCAGCCCAAAACAGGCCAACCCAGCCCAGCCCAGCCCAGTCCAACCCAGCCCAACACAGCCCAACCCAACCCAGCCCAGTCCAACACTGTCCAACCCAGCCCAGCACAACCCAGCCCAGCCGAGCCCAAACCAGCCCAACCCAGCCCAGTCCAACACAGTCCAAACCAGCCCAGCCCAGTCCAACCCAGCCCAGCCCAACCCAGCCCAGCCCAGCCCAACACAGCCCAACCCAGCCCCGCCCAGTCCAACCCAGCCCAACGGAACCTAACCCAACACAACCAACCGAGCCCATCTCAACCCAACCCAGCCCAACCCAGCCCAGCCCAGCCCAGTCCAGCCCAACCCAGCCCAGTCCAGCCCAACCCAATCCAACCCAACCCAGAACAACCCAGCCCAACCCAAATCATCCCAGCCCAACCAAGCCCAGTCCAGTCCAACCCAATGCAACCCAGTCCAGCCCAACCCAACCCAACACAGCCGAATCCAACCCTGCCCAGCCCAGCCCAACCCAGCACAGCCAAGTTCAACCCAACCCAGCCCAGCCGTACCCAGCCCAGCCCAACAGAACCCAGCCCACCCCAACCTATATCAACCCAACCCAGCCCAACCCAGACCAGCCCAGCCCAACCCAGACCAGCCCAGCCCAGCCCAACCCAACCCAGACCATCCCAGCCCAGGCCAGTCCAACCCAGCCAAACCCAACCCAAATCAACCCAGCCCAACCAAGCCAAGTCCAGCCCAACCCAACACAGCCCAAGCCAGCTCAACCCAATGCAACCCAGTCCAGCCCAACCCAACCCAACCCAAACCAACCCTGCCCAGCCCAGCCCAACCCAGCCCAGCCAAATTCAACCCAGCCCAGCCCAGCCCAGCCCAGCCCAGCCCAGCCCAGCCCAGCCCAGACCAGCCCAGCCCAGCCCAGCCCAGCCCAACACAACCCAGCCCAGCCCAACGCATATCAGCACAGCACAGCACAGTCCATCCCAGCCCAGCCCAGCCCAGTCCAACCAAACCCAACCAATCCCAGCCCAAACAACCAAAGCCCAATCCAACTCAACCCAGCCCAACCCAACCCAGCCCAACCCAGCCCAGTCCAACCCAGTCCAACCCAGCCCAGCGCAACCCAACCCAGCCCCGCCCAGTCCAATCCAGCCCAACCCAACCCAACCCAATCCAACCCAGCCCAGCCCAACCCATTCCAACCCTGCCAGCACAAACCAATCCTACCCAACCCAGCCCAACACAACACAACCCAGCCCAGCTCAACCCAACCCAACCCACTCCAACCCAGCCCAGCCCAGTTCCACGCAGCCCAACCCAGCCCAACCCAATCCAACCCAGCCCAGCCCATTCCAACACAGCCCAAACCAACACAGCCCAACCCAGCCCAATCCAACACAACCCAGCCCAAACCAACCCAGCCCAACCCAGCCCAATCCAACCCAACCCAACCCAACCCAGCAAAACCCAACCCAACCCAACCCAGCCCAACCCAACACAACCGAATCCAACACAGCCCAACGCAGCCCAACCCACCCCAGCCAGCCCAGGCCAGCCCAACCCAATCCAACCTAACCCAGCAAAACCCAGCCCAATCCAACCCAACCCAGCCCAAACCAAACCAGCCCAATCCAAACCAACCCAACCGAACCCAGCAAAACCCAACCCAACCCAACCCAGCTCAACCCAACACAGCCCAACCCACCCCAGCCAGCCCAGGCCAGCCCAACCCAATCCAACCCAACCCAGACCAACCCAGCCCAGCACAACCCAGCCCAGCCCAGCCCAACCCAACTCAACCCAACCCAACCCAACCCAGCCCAGCCCAGGCCAGCCCAACCCAGGCAAGCCCAACCCAACCCATCCCATCCCAGCCCAGCCCAGCCCAGTCCAACCCAGCCCAACCAGCCCAGCCCAATCCAACCCAGCCCAGCCCAGCCCAACCTAATCCATCCCAACCCAATCCAACCCAACCCAGCCCAACTCAATCCAACCCAACCCATCGCAGCCCAGTGCAGCCCAGCCCAGCACAGTCCAGCCCAGACCAACCAGGCCCAGCCCAGTCCAACCCAACCAAACCCAACCCAGCCCAACCCACCCCAGCCCAATCCAGCCCAGCCCAACCCAATCCATCCCAAACCAATCCAACACAACCCAGCCCAACCCAACCCAGCCTATCCCAGCCAAGCCCAGCCCAGCACAGTCCAACCCAGCCAACCCAGCCCAGCCCAGTCCAACCCAACCCAACCAAGACCAGCCCAAACCACCAAAGCCCAATCCAACTCAACCCAACCCAGCCCAGCCCAGCCCAGCCCAGCCCAGCTGACCCACCACACACAAGCCCAATCCAACTCAACGCAACCCAGCCCAAGCCAGCCCAGTCCAGTCCACCCCAGTCCAACCCAGCCCAGTCCAACCCAACCCAGCCCCGCCCAGTCCAACCTAGCCCAACCCAACCCAACCCAACACAACCAGCCGAACACATCTCAACCGAACTCAGCCCACCCCAGCCCAACCCAACCCATCCCAGCCCAACACATATCAACCCAACCCAGCCCAACCCAGCTCATCGCAGCCCAGCCCAGCCCAGCCCAGCCCAGCCCAGCCCAGCCCAGCACAGTCCATCCCAGCCCAACCCAACCCAGCCCAGCCCGACCCAGCACACCCCAACCCAACCCAACCCAGCCCAACCCAGCCCAGTCCAACCCAGTCCAACCCAGCCCAGCGCAACCCAACCCAGCCCCGCCCAGTCCAATCCATCCCAACCCAAACCAACCATCCGAACCCATCTCAAACCAACCCAGCCCAGCCGAGCCCAGCCCAACCAAAGCCAGCCCAGCCCAGCCCAGCCCAGCCCAACCCAACCCTACCCAACCCAACACAGCCCAACCCAATCCAACCCAACCCAACGAAATCCAACACTTCCCAGCCCAGCCCAACCCATCCCAGCCAAGTTCAACCCAGCCCAGCCCAGCCCAGCTCAACCCAACCCAGACCAGTCTAGCCCAGCCCAACCTAACCCAGCCCAACCTAGCCCAGCCCAGTCCAACCCAGCCCAACACAGGCCAACCCAGCTCAACCCAGCCCAGCCCAGTCCAACCTAGCCCAACACAGCCCAACCCAACCCAGCTCAGTCCAACCCTGTCCAACACAGCCCAGCCAAACCCAGCCCAGCCCAGCCCAGCACAGCCCAGTCCAACCCAGCACAGCCCAGTCCAACCCAGCCCAACCCAGCCCAGCCCAGCCCAGCCCAGCCCAACCCAACCCTACCCAACCCAACACAGCCCAATCCACCCCATCCCAACCCAACTCAACTCAACCCAGTCCAGCCCAACCCAATCCAGCCCAACCCAAGCCAACCCAACCCAACCCAAATCAACCCAGCCCAACCAAGCCCAGTCAAGCCCAACCCAACACAGCCCAAGCCAGCCCAACCCAATGCAACCCAGTCCAGCCCAACCCAGCCCAACCAACCCTGCCCAGCCCAACCCAGCCCAACCCAACCCAACCCAACCCAACCAAATCCAACACTTCCCAGTCCAGCCCAACCCAACCCAACCCAACACAGCCCAACCCAACCCAACCCAACCCAACCAAATCCAACACTTCCCAGCCCAGCCCAACCCAGCCCTGCCAAGTTCAACCCAGCCCAGCCCAGCCGAGCACAGCCCAACCCAACCCAGCCCAGTCCAGCCCAGCCCAACCTAACCCAGCCCAACCTAGCCCAGCCCAGTCCAACCCAGCCCAACACAGGCCAACTCAGCCCAGCCCAGCCCAGCCCGGTCCAACCTAGCCCAACACAGCCCAACCCAACCCAGCCCAGTCCAACCCTGTCCAACACAGCCCAGCCAAACCCAGCCCAGCCCAGCCCAACACAGCCCAACCCAGCCCAGTCCAACACAGTCCAGCCCAACCCAGCCCAGCCCAGCCCAACCAAGCCCAGCCCAGCCCAGCCCAACCCAGCCCAGCCCAGTCCAACCCAGCCCAACCCAACACAACCCAACCCAACCATGCGAACCCATCTCAACCCAACCCAGCCCAACCCAACCCAGCCCAACCCAACCCAGCCCAGCCCAACCCAACCCAGCTCAATCCAACCCATCCCAACGCAACCCAACTCAACCCAGCCCAACTCAGCCCAGTCCAGCCCAACCCAATTCAGCCCAACCCAATCCAACCCAACCCAGACCATCCCAGCCCAACCCAACCCAACCCAAGTCATCCCAGACCAACCAAGCCCAGTCCAGTCCAACCCAATGCAACCCAGTCCAGCCCAACCCAACCCAACACAGCCCAATCCAACCCTGCCCAGCCCAGCCCAACCCAGCCCAGCCAAGTTCAACCCAACCCAGCCCAGCTCAACAGAACACAGCCCACCCCAACCTATATCAACCCAACCCAGCCCAACCCAGACCAGTCCAGCCCAACCCAACACAGCCCAAGCCAGCTCAACCCAAAGCAACCCAGTCCAGCCCAACCCTACCCAACCCAAACCAACCCAGCCCAGCCCAGCCCAACCCAGCCCAACCCAACCCAGCCCAACACAACCCAGCCCAGCCCAACCCATATCAACCCAACTCAGCCCAACCCAGCCCATCGCAGCCCAGCCCAGCCCAGCACAGTCCATCCCAGCCCAACCCAGCCCAGCCCAGTCCAACCAAACACAACCAATCCCAGCCCAAACAACCAAAGCCCAATCCAACTCAACCCAGCCCAGCCCGACCCAGCACACCCCAGCCCAACCCACCCCAGCCCAACCCAACCCAGTCCAACCAGGTCCAACCCAGCCCAGCCCAACCCAGCCCAGCGCAACCCAACCCAGCCCCGCCCAGTCCAACCCAGCCCAACCCAACCCAACTCAACCCAACCCAGCCCCGCCCAGTCCAACCCAGCCCCACCCAACCCAACCAACCGAGCCCATCTCAACCCAACCCAGCCCAACCCAGCCCAGCCGAGCCCAGCCCAACCAAAGCCAGCCCAGCCCAGCCCAGCCCAGCCCAACCCAACCCTACCCAACCCACCACAGCCCAATCCAACCCATCCCAACCCAACCCAACTCAACCCAGTCCAACCCAACCCAATCCAGCCCAACCCAAGCCAACCCAACCCAACCCAAATCAACCCAGCACAACCAAGCCCAGTCAAGCCCAACCCAACACAGCCCAAGCCAGCACAACCCAATGCAACCCAGTCCAGCCCAACCCAACCCAACCCAACCCAACACAGCCCAACCCAATCCAACCCAACCCAACCAAATCCAACACTTCCCAGCCCAGCCCAACCCAGCCCAGCCAAGCTCAACCCAGCCCAGCTCAGCCCAGCCCAGCCCAACCCAACCCAGACCAGTCCAGCCCAGCCCAACCTAACCCAGCCCAACCTAGCCCAGCCCAGTCCAACCCAGCCCAACACAGGCCAACCCAGCCCAGCCCAGCCCAGCCCAGCCCGGTCCAACCTAGCCCAACACAGCCCTACCCAACCCAGCCCAGTCCAACCCTGTCCAACACAGCCCAGCCAAACCCAGCCCAGCCCAGCCCAACACAGCCCAACCCAGCCCAGTCCAACACAGTCCAACCCAGCACAGCCCAGTCCAACCCAACCCAGCCCAGCCCAGCCCAACCAGGACGAGCCCAGCCCAACCCAGCCCAACCCAGCCCCGCCCAGTCCAACCCAGGCCAACCCAACCCAACCCAACACAACCAACCGAACACATCTCAACCCAACCCAACCCAGCCCAACCCAGCCCAGCCCAGCCCAACCAAGCCCAGCCCAGCCCAGCCCAACCCCCCCAGCCCAGTCCAACCCAACCCAACCCAACCATGCGAACCCATCTCAACCCAACCCAGCCCAACCCAACCCAACCCAACCCAGCCCAGCCCAGCCCAGCCCAACCCAACCCAGCTCAATCCAACCCATCCCAACGCAACCCAACTCAACCCAGCCCAACTCAGCCCAGTCCAGCACAACCCAATCCAGCCCAACCCAATCCAACCTAATCCAGACCAACCCAGCCCAACCCAACCCAACCCAAGTCATCCCAGCCCAACCAAGCCCAGTCCAGCCCAACCCAACCCAATGCAACCCAGTCCAGCCCAACACAACCCAACACAGCCCAATCCAACCCTGCCCAGCCCAGCCCAACCCAGCCCAGCCAAGTTCAACCCAACCCAGCCCAGCCATACCCAGCCCAGCCCAACAGAACCCAGACAACCCCAACCCATATCAACCCAAACCAGCCCAACCCAGACCAGTCCAGCCCAACCCAGACCAGCCCAGCCCACCCCAACCCATATCAACCCAAACCAGCCCAACCCAGACCAGTCCAGCCCAACCCAACACAGCCCAAGCCAGCTCAACCCAATGCAACCCAGTCCAGCCCAACCCTACCCAACCCAAACCAACCCTGCCCAGCCCAGCCCAACCCTGCCCAGCCAAATTCAACCCAGCCCAGCCCAGCCCAGCCCAGCCCAGCCCAACCCAGCCCAACCCAACCCAGCCCAACACAACCCAGCCCAGCCCAACCCATATCAACCCAACTCAGCCCAACCCAGCCCATCGCAGCCCAGCCCAGCCCAGCACAGTCCATCCCAGCCCAACCCAGCCCAGCCCAGTCCAACCAAACACAACCAATCCCAGCCCAAACAACCAAAGCCCAATCCAACTCAACCCAGCCCAGCCCGACCCAGCACACCCCAGCCCAACCCAACCCAGCCCAACCCAGCCCAGCCCAGCCCAGCCCGACCCAGCACACCCCAGCCCAACCCACCCCAGCCCAACCCAACCCAGTCCAACCCAGCCCAACCCAGCCCAGCGCAACCCAACCCAGTCCCGCCCAGTCCAACCCAGCCCCACCCAACCCAACCAACCGAGCCCATCTCAACCCAACCCAGCCCAGCTGAGCCCAGCCCAACCAAAGCCAGCCCAGCCCAGCCCAGCCCAGCCCAACCCAACCCTACCCAACCCACCACAGCCCAATCCAACCCATCCCAACCCAACCCAACTCAACCCAGTCCAGCCCAACCCAATCCAGCCCAACCCAAGCCAACCCAACCCAACCCAAATCAACCCAGCACAACCAAGCCCAGTCAAGCCCAACCCAACACAGCCCAAGCCAGCCCAACCCAATGCAACCCAGTCCAGCCCAACCCAACCCAACCCAACACAGCCCAACCCAATCCAACCCAACCCAACCAAATCCAATACTTCCCAGCCCAGCCCAACCCAGCCCAGCCAAGCTCAACCCAGCCCAGCTCAGCCCAGCCCAGCCCAACCCAACCCAGCCCAGTCCAGCCCAGCCCAACCTAACCCAGCCCAACCTAGCCCAGCCCAGTCCAACCCAGCCCAACACAGGCCAACCCAGCCCAGCCCAGCCCAGCCCAGCCCGGTCCAACCTAGCCCAACACAACCCTACCCAACCCAGCCCAGTCCAACCCTGTCCAACACAGCCCAGCCAAACCCAGCCCAGCCCAGCCCAACACAGCCCAACCCAGCCCAGTCCAACACAGTCCAACCCAGCACAGCCCAGTCCAACCCAACCCAGCCCAGCCCAGCCCAACCAGGACGAGCCCAGCCCAACCCAGCCCAACCCAGCCCCGCCCAGTCCAACCCAGGCCAACCCAACCCAACCCAACACAACCAACCGAACACATCTCAACCCAACCCAACCCAGCCCAACCCAGCCCAGCCCAGCCCAACCAAGCCCAGCCCAGCCCAGCCCAACCCCCCCAGCCCAGTCCAACCCAACCCAACCCAACCATGCGAACCCATCTCAACCCAACCCAGCCCAACCCAACCCAACCCAACCCAGCCCAGCCCAGCCCAGCCCAGCTCAATCCAACCCATCCCAACGCAACCCAACTCAACCCAGCCCAACTCAGCCCAGTCCAGCACAACCCAATCCAGCCCAACCCAATCCAACCTAATCCAGACCAACCCAGCCCAACCCAACCCAACCCAAGTCATCCCAGCCCAACCAAGCCCAGTCCAGCCCAACCCAATGCAACCCAGTCCAGCCCAACACAACCCAACACAGCCCAATCCAACCCTGCCCAGCCCAGCCCAACCCAGCCCAGCCAAGTTCAACCCAACCCAGCCCAGCCATACCCAGCCCAGCCCAACAGAACCCAGACAACCCCAACCCATATCAACCCAAACCAGCCCAACCCAGACCAGTCCAGCCCAACCCAACACAGCCCAAGCCAGCTCAACCCAATGCAACCCAGTCCTACCCAACCCAAACCAACCCTGCCAAGCCCAGCCCAACCCAGCCCAGCCAAATTCAACCAGCCCAGCCCAGCCCAGCCCAGCCCAGCCCAGCCCAGCCCAGCCCAACCCAGCCCAACCCAACCCAGCCCAACACAACCCAGCCCAGCCCAACCCATATCAACACAACTCAGCCCAACCCAGCCCATCGCAGCCCAGCCCAGCCCAGCCCAGCCCAGCACAGTCCATCCCAGCCCAACCCAGCCCAGCCCAGTCCAACCAAACCCAACCAATCCCAGCCCAAACAACCAAAGCCCAATCCAACTCAACCCAACCCAGCCCAGCCCAGCCCAGCCCGACCCAGCACACCCCAGCCCAACCCAACCCAGCCCAACCCAGCCCAGTCCAACCCAGCCCAACCCAGCCCAGCGCAACCCAACACAGCCCCGCCCAGTCCAACCCAGCCCAACCCAACCCAACCAACCGAACCCATCTCAACCCAGCCCAACCCAACCCAGCCCAGCCCAGCCGAGCCCAGCCCAACCAAAGCCAGCCCAACCCAACCCTACCCAACCCAACACAGCTCAATCCAACCCATCCCAACCCAACCCAACTCAACCCAGTCCAGCCCAGCCCAGCCCAACCCAACCCTACCCAACCCAACACAGCTCAATCCAACCCATCCCAACCCAACCCAACTCAACCCAGTCCAGCCCAACCCAACCCAATCCAGCCCAACCCAAGCCAACCCAACCCAAGCCAACCCAACCCAACCCAAATCAACCCAGCCCAACCAAGCCCAGTCAAGCCCAACCCAACACAGCCCAAGGCAGCCCAACCCAACGCAACCCAGTCCAGCCCAACCCAACCCAACCCAACACAGCCCAAGGCAGCCCAACCCAACGCAACCCAGTCCAGCCCAACCCAACCCAACCCAACACAGCCCAACACAATCCAACCCAACCCAACCAAATCCAACACTTCCCAGCCCAGCCCAACCCAGCCCAGCCAAGTTCAACCCAGCCCAGCCCAACCCAACCCAGCCCAGTCCAGCCCAGCCCATCCTAACCCAGCCCAACCTAGCCCAGCCCAGTCCAACCCAGCCCAACACAGGCCAACCCAGCCCAGCCCAGCCCAGTCCAATCCAGCCCAACACAGCCCAACCCAACACAGCCCAGTCCAACCCTGTCCAACACAGCCCAGCCCAGCCCAGCCCAGCCCAGCCCAACACAGCCCAAACCAAAGATAAAGACAAAACAAAACTGCGGATGCTGGAAATCCTAAACAAAAACAGAATTACCTGGAAAAACTCAGCAGGTCTGGCAGCATCGGCGGAGAAGAAAAGAGTCGACGTTTCGAGTCTTCATGACCCTTCGACAGAACTTGATTTCGAGTCCAGGAAAGAGTTGAAATATAAGCTGGTTTAAGGTAAACCAGCTTATATTTCAACTCTTTCCTGGACTCGAAATCAAGTTCTGTCGAAGGGTCATGAGGACTCCAAACGTCAACTCTTTTCTTCTCCGCCGATGCTGCCAGACCTACTGAGTTTTTCCAGGTAATTCTGTTTTTGTGTAAGAGTTGAAATATAAGCTGGTTTAAGGTGTGTGTTGGGGGGGGGGGAGAGATAGAGAGAGAGAGAGGTGCTTGTGTAGACAAACAAGCAGTGATAGAAGCAGATCATCAAAAGATGTCAGTGACAATGGGACAAAAGAACACATAGGTGTTAAAGTTAAAGTTGGTGATATTATCTAAACGAATGTGCTAATTAAGAATGGATGGTAGGGCACTCAAGGTACAGCTCTAGTGGGGGTGGGGGGAGCATAAAAGATTTTAAAATATTTAAAAATAATGGAAATAGGTGGGAAAAGAAAAATCTGTAAAATTTATAGGGAAAAAAAAGGGGAAAAAGGGGGAAACAGAAAGGGGGTGGGGATGGGGGAGGGAGCTCACCACCTAAAGTTGTTGAATTCAATATTCAGACCGGAAGGCTGTAAGGTGCCTAGTCGGAAGATGAGGTGCTGTTCCTCCAGTTTGCGTTGGGTTTCACTGGAACAATGCAGCAAGCCAAGGACAGACATGTGGGCAAGAGAGCAGGGTGGAGTGTTAAAATGGCAAGCGACAGGGAGGTTTGGGTCATTCTTGCGGACAGACCGCAGGTGTTCTGCAAAGTGGTCGCCCAGTTTACGTTTGGTCTCTCCAATGTAGAGGAGACCACATTGGGAGCAACGAATGCAGTAGACTAAGTTGGGGGAAATGCAAGTGAAATGCTGCTTCACTTGAAAGGAGTGTTTGGGCCCTTGGACGGTGAGGAGAGAGGAAGTGAAGGGGCAGGTGTTGCATCTTTTGCGTGGGCATGGGGGTGGTGCCATAGGAGGGGGTTAAGGAGTAGGGGGTGATGGAGGAGTGGACCAGGGTGTCCCGGAGGGAGCGATCCCTACGGAATGCCGATAGGGGGGGGGGTGAAGGGAAGATGTGTTTGGTGGTGGCATCATGCTGGAGTTGGCGGAAATGGCGGAGGATGATCCTTTGAATGCGGAGGCTGGTGGGGTGATAAGTGAGGACAAGGGGGACCCTATCATGTTTCTGGGAGGGAGGAGAAGGCGTGAGGGCGGATGCGCGGGAGATGGGCCGGACACGGTTGAGGGCCCTGTCAACGACCGTGGGTGGAAAACCTCGGTTAAGGAAGAAGGAGGACATGTCAGAGGAACCGTTTTTGAAGGTAGCATCATCGGAACAGATGCGACGGAGGCGAAGGAACTGGGAGAATGGGATGGAGTCCTTACAGGAAGCGGGGTGTGAGGAGTTGTAGTCGAGGTAGCTGTGGGAGTCGGTGGGTTTGTAATGGATATTGGTGGACAGTCTATCACCAGAGATTGAGACAGAGAGGTCAAGGAAGGGAAGTGTCAGAGATGGACCACGTGAAAATGATGGAGGGGTGGAGATTGGAAGCAAAATTAATAAATTTTTCCAAGTCCCGACGAGAGCATGAAGCGGCACCGAAGTAATCATCGATGTACCGGAGAAAGAGTTGTGGAAGGGGGCCGGGGTAGGACTGCAACAAGGAATGTTCCACATACCCCATAAAGAGACAGGCATAGCTGGGGCCCATGCGGGTACCCATAGCCACACCTTTTATTTGGAGGAAGTGAGAGGAGTTGAAGGAGAAATTGTTCAGTGTGAGAACAAGTTCAGTCAGACGGAGGAGAGTAGTGGTGGATGGGGATTGTTCGGGCCTCTGTTCGAGGAAGAAGCTAAGGGCCCTCAGACCATCCTGGTGGGGGATGGAGGTGTAGAGGGATTGGACGTCCATGGTGAAGAGGAAGCGGTTGGAGCCAGGGAACTGGAAATTGTTGATGTGACGTAAGGTGTCAGAGGAATCACGGATGTAGGTGGGAAGGGACTGGACAAGGGGAGAGAGAAGGGAGTCGGGGTAGGAAGAAATGAGCTCCGTGGGGCAGGAACGGACTAACACATTCTGGTAATTGTACCACGTTGTTCTTTCAGAGAGCGTTTACCCTCGTTCTGCTATTCGCACATTCTGCTTTCTTGACTTTGCGCCACTATCAACACCTCCTTTAGTCTTTAACACTCCCATTAACACTCCCTTTGTCTCGTCTCCATGATGTCTTGGTCACTCTCTCCTTTGCCCCCACCTATCCCTCGCCTTCTATCCCTGGCTTTAACTGCACCACCGCCTCTTCTGTTTAAGACTTGTGTGCAAACACACTGGTGCGCGTGCACACCCTTGTATGCATATACTGTCACTCACAAGCGTACTCTCACACACTGGTGCGCAGACTCTCGCATACAGGCTCTAACACAACACACACACACTCACGCACACTCAAGCATGCGTACACACACACTCAAACGTGTGTGCACTCGCACAAACACTCGCACACTCACACTGACGCAGACACACTTGCACACACGGTTGTGAGCCCAGGCTCTCTCTCACACATGCATGCACACACTCGCACTTGCACATGTGCCTGCACGCTCTCTCACACAAGATTACACGCGCACACGTCTGTGCACACGCACACACACACTTGCACACGTGTTCTTGCACAAAGATTTGCACGCACACTCACTCATGCTGGTGTGCACACATTTTGGCATATGGGGGCACGTGTGTGCAAACAAGCGTAGGTGTATACACACACTGGTACACCTTCACACACCGGCACACACTTGCAAACTCACACCTGTATGGACACTTGTGCACACAGACACTCGCACAAACACTCCCTCACAGGGGCACCCATCATGTGCAAGCCTCTGGTTCCCCACCGCATGTGTGAAGGCCTCCCTCGCCCCACCCTTCCTCGCCCCTCGCCCCTCCCTCCCTCACCCCTTGCCCCTCCCTCCCTCACCCCTCCCTCCCTCACCACTCCCTACCTTGCCCCTCTCTCCCTCACCCCTCCCTCCCTTGCCCCTCCAGCCCTCGCCCCTCCCACCCTCACCCCTCCCTCCCTCCCTCGCCCCCTCCCTCCCTCACCCCTCCCTCGCCCCTCTCTCCCTCACCCCTCCATCCCTCACCCCTCCCTCCCTCGCCCCTCCCTCCCTCGCACCTCCCTCCCTCGCCCCTCCCTCCCTCACCCCTCCCTCCCTCACCCCTCCCTCCCTCACCCCTCCCTCCCTCAAACCCTCCCTCCCTCCCTCACCATCTCCCTCACCCCCTCCCTCCCTCAGCCCCTCCCTCCCTCCCTCAGCCCCTCACTCCCTCCCTCACCCCCTCACTCCCTCCCTCACCCCCTCCCTCACTCCCTCACCCCGTATTTCATCCCCTCCTTCATCCCCACCCTCCACCATACCTTCCCCCTCCCTCCCTCAACCTCACCCTCAACCCCTTCCTCCCCCCTTCCTCTCTCTCCCTCCCTCCCCCCTCCCTCCACTCCCTCCCTCCCTCACCCCCACCCTCCCTCACCCTCTCCCTCACACCTTCCCTCCCTCAGCCCCTCCCTCAGCCCCTCCCTCCCTCCCTCACCCCCTCCCTCACACCCTCCCTCACCCCCTCCCTCCACCATACATTCCACCTCCCTCCCTCAACCCCACCCTCAATCCCACCCTCAACACCTTCCTCCCCCCTTCCCCTCACTCCCTCACTCCCTACCTCCCTCCCTCACCCCCTCCCACCCTCACCCCCTCCCGCCCTCACCCCCTCCCGCCCTCACCCCCTCCCGCCCTTACCCCCTTCCTCCTTCACCCCCTCCTGCCCTTACACCCTCCCGCCCTCACCCCCCTCACACCCTCACCCCCCTCCCTCCCTCACCCCCTCCCGCCCTCACCCCCTCACCCCCTCCCTCCCTCACCCCCTCCCGCCCTCACCCCCCTGCCCTCACCTCCACCCTCCTTCACACCCTCCCTCTCTCACCCCATCCCCCCCTCCCTGCTTCACCCCCTCCCTCTCTCACCCCATCCCCCCCCTCCCTCCCCACTCCCTCTCTCACCCCATCCCCCCTCCCTCCCCCCCCTCCCTCCGTCACCTGCTCATCCTTCACTCCCCTCATCATCGGCTACCTCATTCCCACATCGCTCTCGCCCTTCATCATGTGACTGCCTCTTCCCTCACTCATGCCTTACCTCTGCAGCTATCCCTTAACTCAAAATATAACAAAGCCAAGAAAGGAGCTGATCTTCCCAAATACTCCCTCAGGTGCATTCCGTCTAGCGATGTGCTGGGCTGAAAACCCACATCAACGGCCCTCCAACCGCTTATCAACAGCCTCCCGACCTCCACTGCTCAGGAGGGTTACAAGATTAGAGGGAGGGTCTTCGATGGGAGAGTTAGGCGATTAGAGGGAGGGTCTTCGATGGGAGAGTTAGGGGATTAGAGGGAGGGTCTTCGATGGGAGAGTTAGGGGATTAGAGGGAGGGTCTGTGATGGGAGAGTTAGGGGATTAAAGGGAGGGTCTTGGATGGAGAGTTTGGGGATTAGAGGGAGGGTCGTCGATGGGAGAGTTAGGGGATTAGAGGGAGGGTCTTCGATGGGAGAGTTAGGGGATTAGAGGGAGGGTCTGTGATGGGAGAGTTAGGGGATTAGAGGGAGGGTCTTCGATGGGAGAGTTAGGGGATTAGAGGGAGGGTCTTCGATGGAGAGTTAGGGGATTAGAGGGAGGGTCTTCGATGGGAGAGTTAGGGGATTAGAGGGAGGGTCTTCGATGGGAGAGTTAGGGGATTAGAGGGAGGGTCTTCGATGGGAGAGTTAGGGGATTAGAGGGAGGGACTTCGATGGAGAGTTTGGGGATTAGAGGGAGGGTCGTCGATGGGAGAGTTAGGGGATTAGAGGGAGGGTCTTCGATGGGAGAGTTAGGGGATTAGAGGGAGGGTCTTCGATGGGAGTGTTAGGGGATTAGAGGGAGGGACTTCGATGGAGAGTTAGGGGATTAGAGGGAGGGTCTTGGATGGAGAGTTAGGGGGTTAGTGGGAGGGTCTTTGATGGAGAGTTAGGGGATTAGAGGGAGGGTCGTCGATGGGAGAGTTAGGGGATTAGAGGGAGGGTCTGTGATGGGAGAGTTAGGGGATTAGAGGGAGGGTCTTGGATGGAGAGTTAGGGGATTAGAGGGAGGGTCGTCGATGGGAGAGTTAGGGGATTAGAGGGAGGGTCTTCGATGGGAGAGTTAGGGGATTAGAGGGAGGGTCTGTGATGGGAGAGTTAGGGGATTAGAGGGAGGGTCTTCGATGGGAGAGTTAGGGGATTAGAGGGAGGGTCTTGGATGGAGAGTTAGGGGATTAGAGGGAGGGTCGTCGATGGGAGAGTTAGGAGATTAGAGGGAGGGTCTTTGATGGGAGAGTTAGGGGATTAGAGGGAGGGACTTCGATGGGAGAGTTTGGGGATTAGAGGGAGGGTCTTTGATGGGA
>JANJGN010002577.1:0-55000 GCA_026770705.1 Isurus oxyrinchus
CACTCTCTCCCCATAGCCCTGTATCAATCCTCAAACTAATCCCACTGTCCCACTCTCTCCCCATGGCCCTGTATCAATCCCAAACCAATCCCACACTCCCGCTCTCTCCCCACAGCCCTGTATCAATCCCCAAATTAATCCCACTGTCCCGCTCCCTCCCCATAGTCCTGTACCAATCCCCAAACTAATCCCACTGTCCCACACTCTCCCCATAGCTCTGTATCAATCCCAAAGAAATCCCACTGTCCCACTCTCTTCCCAAAGCCTTGTATCAATCCCCAACTAATCCCACTGTCCCACTCTCTCCCCAAAGCCCTGTATCAATCTCCAAACTAATCCCACTGCCCCACTCTCTCCCCATAGCCCTGTATCAATCCGCAAACTAATCCCACTGTCCTGCTCTCTCCCCATAGCCCTGTATCAATCCCCAAACTAATCCCACTGTCCTGCTCTCTCCCCTTAGCCCTGTATCAATATCCTAACTAATCCCACTGTCCCACTATCTCCCCATAGCTCTGTATCAAACCCTAAACTAAACCCACTATCCCACGCTCTCCCCATAGCCCTTTATCAATCCCCAAACTAATCACACTGTCCCACTGTCTCCCCAGAGCCCTGTATCAATCCGCAAAGTAATCCCACTGTCCCCATTACTCCCCACAGCCCTGTATCAATCCCCAAACTAATCCCACTCACTCCAAATAGCCTTGTGTCAATCCCCAAACTAATCCCAAAATCTCGCTCTCTCCTCATAGCCCTGTATCAATCCCAAACTAATCCCACGGTCCCACTTTCTCCCCACAGCCCTGTATCAATCCCCAAACTAATCAAAATCTCCCGCTCTCTCCCCACAGCCCTGTATCAATCCCAAATTAATCCCACTGTCCCGCTCTCTCCCCATAGCCCTGTATCAATCCCAAGCTAATCCCACTGTCCTGCTCTCTCCCCTTAGCCCTGTATCAATCCCCAAACTAATCCCACTGTCCCACTATCTCACCATAGCTCTGTATCAAACCCTAAACTAAACCCACTATCCCAGTCTCTCCCCATAGCCCTGGATCAATCCCCAAACTAATCCCACTGTCCCAGTCTCTCCCCATAGACCTGTATCAATCCCAAACTAATCCCACTGTCCCGCTCTCTCCCCATAGCCCTGTATCAATACCAAACTAATCCCACTTCCCACTCTCTCCCCATAGCCCTGTATCAATCCCAAACTATTCCCACTGTCCCAATCTCTCCCCACAGACCTGTATAAATCTGCAAACGAATACCACTGTCCCGCTCTCTCCCCATAGCCCTGTATCAATCCCCAAACTAATCCCACTGTCCCACTCTCTTCCCATAGCCCTGTACCAATCCCCAAACTAATCCCACTGTCCCGCTCCCTCCTCATAGCCCTGCATCAATCCCAAACTAATCCCAATGTCCCGCTCCCTCCCCATAGGCCTGTATCAATCCCCAAACTAATCCCACTGCCCCACTCTCTCCCCATAGCCCTGTATCAATCCCCAAACTAATCCTACTGTCCCACACTCTCCCCATAGCCCTGTATCAATCCCCAAACTAATCCGACTGTCCCACTCTCTCCCCATAGCCCTGTATCAATCCTCAAACTAATCCCACTGTCCCACTCTCTCCCCATAGCCCTGTATCAATCCCAAAGTAATCCCACTGTCCCACTCTCTTCCCATAGCCCTGTATCAATCCCCAAACTAATCCCACTGTCCCGCCCTCTCCCCATAGCCCTGTATCAATCCCCAACTAATCCCACTGTCCCACTCTCTCCCCATAGAGCTGTATCAATCCCCGCACTAATCCCACTGACCCACTCTCTTCCCATAGCCCTGTATCAATCCCCAAACTAATCCCGCTGCCCCGCTCTCTCCCCAGAGCCCTGTATCAATCCCAAACTATTCCCACTGTCCCACTCTCTCCCCATAGCCCTGTATCAATCCCAAACTAATCCCACTGTCCCGCTCTCTCCCCATAGCCCTGTATCAATCCCCAAAATAATCCCACTGTGCCACTATCTCCCCATAGCCCTGTATCAATCCCCAAACAAGTCCCACTGTCCCACTACCTCCCCATAGCCCTGTATCAATCCCCAAAATAATCCCACTGTCCCACTCCCTCCCCATAGCCCTGTATCAATCCCAAACTATTCCCACTGTCCCACTGTCTCCCCATAGCCCTGTATCAATGCCAAACTATTCCCACTGTCCCACTCTCTCCCCATAGCCCTGTATCAATACCAAACTAATCCCACTGTCCCACTCTCTGCCCATAGCCCTGTATCAAACCCCAACTAATCCCACTGTCCCGCTCTCTCCCCATAGCCCTGTATCAATCCCAAACTATTCCCACTGTCCCACTGTCTCCCCATAGCCCTGTATCAATGCCAAACTATTCCCACTGTCCCACTCTCTCCCCATAGCCCTGTATCAATACCAAACTAATCCCACTGTCCCACTCTCTGCCCATAGCCCTGTATCAAACCCCAACTAATCCCACTGTCCCGCTCTCTACCCATAGCCCTGTATCAATACCAAACTAATCCCACTGTCCCACTCTCTCCCCATAGCCCTGTATCAATACCAAATTAATCCCACTGTCCCACTCTCTCCGCATAACCCTGTATCAATCCCCAAAATAATCCCACTGTCCCACTCTCTCCCCATAGCCCTGTATCAATCCCAAACTAATCCCACTGTCCCGCTCTCTCCCCATAGCCCTGTATCAATCCCCAAAATAATCCCACTGTGCCACTCTCTCCCCATAGCCCTGTATCAATCCCCAAACGAGTCCCACTGTCCCACTACCTCCCCATAGCCCTGTATCAATCCCCAAAATAATCCCACTGTCCCACTCCCTCCCCATAGCCCTGTATCAATCCCAAACTATTCCCACTGTCCCACTGTCTCCCCATAGCCCTGTATCAATGCCAAACTATTCCCACTGTCCCACTCTCTCCCCATAGCCCTGTATCAATACCAAACTAATCCCACTGTCCCACTCTCTGCCCATAGCCCTGTCTCAATCCCAAACTAATCCCACTGTCCCACTCTCTCCCCATAGCCCTGTATCAATCCCCAAACTAATCCCACTGTCCCGCTCTCTCCCCATAGCCCTGTATCAATACCAAACTAATCCCACTGTCCCACTCTCTCCCCATAGCCCTGTATCAATACCAAATTAATCCCACTGTCCAACTCTCTCCCCAGAGCCCTATATCAAACCCAAACTATTCCCACTGTCCCGCTCTCTCCCCATAGCCCTGTACAAATCCAAAACTAATCCCACTGTCCCAATCTCTCCCCATAGCCCTGTATCAATCCCCAAACTAATCCCACTGTCCCAATCTCTCCCCACAGACCTGTATAAATCTGCAAACGAATACCACTGTCCCGCTCTCTCCCCATAGCCCTGTATCAATCCCCAAACTAATCCCACTGTCCCACTCTCTTCCCATAGCCCTGTATCAATCCCCAAACTAATCCCACTGTCCCGCTCCCTCCTCATAGCCCTGTATCAATCCCAAACTAATCCCAATGTCCCGCTCCCTCCCCATAGCCCTGTATCAATCCCCAAACTAATCCCACTGCCCCACTCTCTCCCCATAGCCCTGTATCAATCCCCAAACTAATCCCACTGTCCCACACTCTCCCCATAGCCCTGTATCAATCCCCAAACTAATCCGACTGTCCCACTCTCTCCCCATAGCCCTGTATCAATCCTCAAACTAATCCCACTGTCCCACTCTCTCCCCATAGCCATGTATCAATCCCAAAGTAATCCCACTGTCCCACTCTCTTCCCATAGCCCTGTATCAATCCCCAAACTAATCCCACTGTCCCGCCCTCTCCCCATAGCCCTGTATCAATCCCCAACTAATCCCACTGTCCCACTCTCTCCCCATAGAGCTGTATCAATCCCCGCACTAATCCCACTGACCCACTCTCTCCCCATAGCCCTGTATCAAACCCAAACTAATCCCACTGCCCCGCTCTCACCCCATAGCCCTGTATCAATTCCAAACTATTCCCACTGTCCCACTCTCTCCCCATAGCCCTGTATCAATCCCAAACTAATCCCACTGTCCCGCTCTCTCCCCATAGCCCTGTATCAATCCCCAAAATAATCCCACTGTGCCACTCTCTCCCCATAGCCCTGTATCAATCCCCAAACAAGTCCCACTGTCCCACTACCTCCCCATAGCCCTGTATCAATCCCCAAAATAATCCCACGGTCCCACTCCCTCCCCACAGCCCTGTATCAATCCCAAACTATTCCCACTGTCCCACTGTCTCCCCATAGCCCTGTATCAATGCCAAACTATTCCCACTGTCCCACTCTCTCCCCATAGCCCTGTATCAATACCAAACTAATCCCACTGTCCCACTCTCTCCCCATAGCCCTGTATCAATACCAAATTAATCCCACTGTCCAACTCTCTCCCCAGAGCCCTATATCAAACCCAAACTATTCCCACTGTCCCGCTCTCTCCCCATAGCCCTGTACAAATCCAAAACTAATCCCACTGTCCCAATCTCTCCCCATAGCCCTGTATCAATCCCCAAACTAATCCCACTGTCCCAATCTCTCCCCACAGACCTGTATAAATCTGCAAACGAATACCACTGTCCAGCTCTCTCCCCATAGCCCTGTATCAATCCCCAAACTAATCCCACTGTCCCACTCTCTTCCCATAGCCCTGTATCAATCCCCAAACTAATCCCACTGTCCCGCTCCCTCCTCATAGCCCTGTATCAATCCCAAAATAATCCCAATGTCCCGCTCCCTCCCCATAGCCCTGTATCAATCCCCAAACTAATCCCACTGCCCCACTCTCTCCCCATAGCCCTGTATCAATCCCCAAACTAATCCAACTGTCCCACACTCTCCCCATAGCCCTGTATCAATCCCCAAACTAATCCGACTGTCCCACTCTCTCCCCATAGCCCTGTATCAATCCTCAAACTAATCCCACTGTCCCACTCTCTCCCCATAGCCCTGTATCAATCCCAAAGTAATCCCACTGTCCCAATCTCTTCCCATAGCCCTGTATCAATCCCCAAACTAATCCCACTGTCCCGCCCTCTCCCCATAGCCCTGTATCAATCCCCAACTAATCCCACTGTCCCACTCTCTTCCCATAGCCCTGTATCAATCCCCAAACTAATCCCACTGTCCCACTCTCTTCCCATAGCCCTGTATCACTCCCAAACTAATCCCACTGTCCTGCTCTCTCCCCATAGCCCTGTATCAATCCCCAAACTACTCCCACTGTCCCACTCTCTCCCCATAGCCCTGTATCAATCCCAAACTAATCCCACTGTCCCGCTCTCTCCCCATAGCCCTGTATCAATCCCCAACTAATCCCACTGTCCCGCTCTCTCCCCATAGCCCTGTATCAATCCCAAACTAATCCCACTGTCCCACTCTCTCCCCATAGCCCAGTATCAATCCCTAAGCTAATCCCACAGCCCCACTCTCTCCCCATAGCCCTGTGTCAATCCCCAAACTAATCCCACTGTCCCACTCTCTCCCCATAGCCCTGTATCAATCCCCAAACTAATCCCACTGTCCCGCTCCCTCCTCATAGCCCAGTATCAATCCCAAACTAATCCCAATGTCCCGCTCCCTCCCCATAGCCCTGTATCAATCCCCAAACTAATCCCACTGTCCCGCCCTCTCCCCATAGCCCTGTATCAATCCCCAACTAATCCCACTGTCCCACTCTCTCCCCATAGAGCTGTATCAATCCCCGCACTAATCCCACTGACCCACTCTCTCCCCATAGCCCTGTATCAATCCCCAAACTAATCCCACTGCCCCGCTCTCTCCCCATAGCCCTGTATCAATCCCAAACTATTCCCACTGTCCCACTCTCTCCCCATAGCCCTGTATCAATACCAAACTAATCCCACTGTCCCACTCTCTCCCCATAGCCCTGTATCAAACCCCATCTAATAACACTGTCCCGCTCTCTCCCCATAGCCCTGTATCAATCCCAAACTATTCCCACTGTCCCACTCTCTCCCCATAGCCCTGTATCAATACCAAACTAATCCCATTGCCCCGCTCTCTCCCCATAGCCCTGTATCAATCCCCAACTAATCCCACTGTCCCGCTCTCTCCCCATAGACCTGTATCAAACCCAAACTATTCCCATTGTCCCACTGTCTCCCCATAGCCCTGTTTGAATACCAAATAAATCCCACTGTCCCGCTCTCTCCCCATAGCCCTTTTTCAAACCCCAACTAATCGCACTGTCCCACTCTCTTCCCATCGCCCAGTATCAATCCCCAAACTAATCATACTGTCCCACTCTCTCCCCATAAACCTGTATCAATCCCAAACTAATCCCAAAGTCCCGCTCTCTCCCATAGCCCTGTATCAATCCCCAAACTAATCCCACTTTCCCCTCTCTCCCCACAGACCTGCATCAATCCCCAAACTAATCCCACTGTCCCACTCTCTCCCCATAACCCTGTATCAATCCCCAAAATAATCCCACTGTCCCACTCTCGCCCCATAGCCCTGTATCAATCACAAACAAATCCCACTGTCCCACTCTCTCCCCATAGCCCTGTATCAATCCCCAAAATAATCCCACTGTCCCACTCTCTCCCCATAGCCCTGTATCAATCCCCAAACAAATCCCATTGTCCCACTCCCTACCCATAGCCCTGTATCAATCCCCAAAATAATCCCACTGTCCCACTCCCTCCCCATAGCCATGTATCAATCCGCAAACTAATCCCACTGTCCAACTCTCTCCCCATAGCCCTGTACCAATCTCAAACTAATCCCACTGTCCCACTCTCTCCCCATAGCCCTGTATCAATCCCAAACTAATCCCACGGTCCCACTTTCTCCCCATAGCCCTGTATCAATCCCCAAACTAATCACAATCTCCCGCTCTCTCCCCACAGCCCTGTATCAATCCCAAACTAATCACACTGTCCCGCTCTCTCCCCATAGTCCTGTATCAATCCCAAGCTAATCCCACTGTCCCACTATCTCCCCATAGCTCTGTATCAAACCCTAAACTAAACCCACTATCCCACTTTCTCCCCATAGCCCTGGATCAATCCCCAAACTAATCCCACTGTCCCAGTATCTCCCCATAGACCTGTATCAATCCCAAACTAATCCCACTGTCCCGCTCTCTCCCCATAGCCCTGTATCAATACCAAACTAATCCCACTTCCCACTCTCTCCCCATAGCCCTGTATCAATCCCAAACTAAACCCACTGTCCCACTCTCTCCCCATAGCCCTGTATCAATCCCAAGCTAATCCGACTGTCCCCTCTCTCCCCATAGCCCTGTCTCAATCCCCAAACTAATCCCACTGCCCCGCTCTCTCCCCATAGCCCTGTATCAATCCCAAACTATTCCCACTGTCCCACTCTCTCCCCATAGCCCTGTATCAGTACCAAACTAATCCCACTGTCCCACTCTCTCCCCATAGCCCTGTATCAAACCCCAACTAATCCCATTGTCCCGCTCTCTCCCCATAGCCCTGTATCAATCCCAAACTATTCCCACTGTCCCACTCTCTCCCCATAACCCTGTATCAATCCCCAAAATAATCCCACTGTCCCACTCTCTCCCCATAGCCCTGTATCAATCACAAACTAATCCCAATGTCCCGCTCTCTCCCCAAAGCCCTGTATCAATCCCCAAAATAATCCCACTGTCCCACTCTCTCCCCATAGCCCTGTATCAATCCCCAAACAAATCCCATTGTCCCACTCCCTACCCATAGCCCTGTATCAATCCCCAAACTAATCCCACTGTCCCACTCCCTCCCCATAGCCATGTATCAATCCGCAAACTAATCCCACTGTCCCACTCTCTCCCCATAGCCCTGTACCAATCTCAAACTAATCCCACTGTCCCACTCTCTCCCCATAGCCCTGTATCAATCCCAAACTAATCCCACGGTCCCACTTTCTCCCCATAGCCCTGTATCAATCCCCAAACTAATCACAATCTCCCGCTCTCTCCCCACAGCCCTGTATCAATCCCAAACTAATCACACTGTCCCGCTCTCTCCCCATAGTCCTGTATCAATCCCAAGCTAATCCCACTGTCCCACTATCTCCCCATAGCTCTGTATCAAACCCTAAACTAAACCCACTATCCCACTTTCTCCCCATAGCCCTGGATCAATCCCCAAACTAATCCCACTGTCCCAGTATCTCCCCATAGACCTGTATCAATCCCAAACTAATCCCACTGTCCCGCTCTCTCCCCATAGCCCTGTATCAATACCAAACTAATCCCACTTCCCACTCTCTCCCCATAGCCCTGTATCAATCCCAAACTAAACCCACTGTCCCACTCTCTCCCCATAGCCCTGTATCAATCCCAAGCTAATCCCACTGTCCCCTCTCTCCCCATAGCCCTGTCTCAATCCCCAAACTAATCCCACTGCCCCGCTCTCTCCCCATAGCCCTGTATCAATCCCAAACTATTCCCACTGTCCCACTCTCTCCCCATAGCCCTGTATCAGTACCAAACTAATCCCACTGTCCCACTCTCTCCCCATAGCCCTGTATCAAACCCCAACTAATCCCACTGTCCCGCTCTCTCCCCATAGCCCTGTATCAATCCCAAACTATTCCCACTGTCCCACTCTCTCCCCATAGCCCTGTATCAATCCCCAACTAATCCCACTGTCCCGCTCTCTCCCCATAGCCCTGTATCAAAGCCAAACTATTCCCACTGTCCCACTGTCTCCCCATAGCCCTGTATGAATACCAAACTAATCCCACTGTCCCGCTCTCTCCCCATAGCCCTATATCAATCCCAAACTAATCCCACTGTCCCGCTCTCTCCCCATAGCCCTGTATCAATCCCAAACTAATCCCCCTGTCACGATCTCTCCCCATAGCCCTGTATCAATCCCCAAACTAATCCCACTGTCCCACTCTCTCCCCACAGACCTGCATCAATCCGCAAACTAATCCCACTGTCCCACTCTCTCCGCATAACCCTGTATCAATCCCCAAAATAATCCCACTGTCCCACTCTCTCCCCATAGCCCTGTATCAATCCCAAACTAATCCCACTGTCCCGCTCTCTCCCCATAGCCCTGTATCAATCCCCAAAATAATCCCACTGTGCCACTCTCTCCCCATAGCCCTGTATCAAACCCCAAACAAATCCCACTGTCCCACTCCCTCCCCATAGCCCTGTATCAATCCCCAAAATAATCACACTGTCGCACTCCCTCCCCAAAGCCATGTATCAATCCGCAAACTAATCCCACTGTCCCACTGTCTCCCCATAGCCCAGTATCAATCCCCAAACTAATCCCACTGTCCCACTCTCTCCCCATAGCCCTGTATCAATTCCAAACTATTCCCACTGTCCCACTCTCACCCCACAGACCTGTATCAATACCAAACTAATCCCACTGTCCCGCTCTCTCCCCATAGCCCTGTACAAATCCCAAACTAATCCCACTGTCCCACTCTTTCCCCTAGCCCTGTATCAATCCCCAAACTAATCCCACTGTCCCGCTCTCTCCCCATAGCCCTGCATCAATCCCCAAACTAATCCCACTGTCCCACTCTCTTCCCATAGCCCTGTATCACTCCCAAACTAATCCCACTTTCCTGCTCTCTCCCCATAGCCCTGTATCAATCCCCAAACTAATCCCACTGTCCCGCTCTCTCCCCATAGCGCTGTATCAATCCCCAACTAATCCCACTGTCCCGCTCTCTCCCCATAGCCCTGTATCAATCCCAAACTAATCCCACTGTCCCACTCTCTCCCCATAGCCCAGTATCAATCCCTAAGCTAATCCCACAGTCCCACTCTCTCCCCATAGCCCAGTATCAATCCCCAAACTAATCCCACTGTCCCACTCTCTCCCCATAGCCCTGTATCAATCCCCAAACTAATCCCACTGTCCCGCTCCCTCCTCATAGCCCAGTATCAATCCCAAACTAATCCCAATGTCCCGCTCCCTCCCCATAGCCCTGTATCAATCCCCAAACTAATCCCACTGCCCCAATGTCTCCCCATAGCCCTGTATCAATCCCCAAACTAATCCCACTGTCCCCTCTCACCCATAGCCCTGTATCAATCCCCAAACTAATCCCACTGTCCCACTCTCTCCCCATAGCCCTGTATCAATCCCCAAACTAATCCGACTGTCCCACTCTCTCCCCATAGCCCTGTATCAATCCTCAAACTAATCCCACTGTCCCACTCTCTCCCCATAGCCCTGTATCAATCCCAAAGTAATCCCACTGTCCCGCTCTCTCCCCATAGCCCTGTATCAATCCCCAACTAATCCCACTGTCCCACTCAATCCCCATAGAGCTGTATCAATCCCCGCACTAATCCCACTGACACACTCTCTCCCCATAGCCCTGTATCAATCCCCAAAATAATCCCACTGTGCCACTCTCTCCCCTAGCCCTGTATCAATCCCCAAACAAGTCCCACTGTCCCACGACCTCCCCATAGCCCTGTATCAATCCCCAAAATAATCCCACTGTCCCACTCCCTCCCCATAGCCATGTATCAATTCGCAAACTAATCCTACTGTCCCACTGTCTCCCCATAGCCCTGTATCAATGCCAAACTGTTCCCACTGTCCCACTCTCTCCCCATAGCCCTGTATCAATACCAAACTAATCCCACTGTCCCACTCTCTGCCCATAGCCCTGTATCAAACCCCAACTAATCCCACTGTCCCGCTCTCTCCCCATAGCCCTGTATCAATACCAAACTAATCCCACTGTCCCACTCTCTCCCCATAGCCCTGTATCAATACCAAATTAATCCCACTGTCCAACTCTCTCCCCAGAGCCCTATATCAAACCCAAACTATTCCCACTGTCCCGCTATCTCCCCATAGCCCTGTACAAATCCCAAACTAATCCCACTGTCCCACTCTCTCCCCATAGCCCTGTATCAATCCCCAAACTAATCCCACTGTCCCACTCTCTCCCCACAGACCTGTATCAATCTGCAAACGAATACCACTGTCCCGCTCTCTCCCCATAGCCCTGTATCAATCCCCAAACTAATCCCACTGTCCCACTCTTTTCCCATAGCCCTGTATCAATCCCCAAACTAATCCCACTGTCCCGCTCCCTCCTCATAGCCCTGTATCAATCCCAAACTAATCCCAATGTCTCCCTCCCTCCCCATAGCCCTGTATCAATCCCCAAACTAATCCCACTGCCCCACTCTCTCCCCATAGCCCTGTATCAATCCCCAAACTAATCCCACTGTCCCACACTCTCCCCATAGCCCTGTATCAATCCCCAAACTAATCCGACTGTCCCACTCTCTCCCCATAGCCCTGTATCAATCCTCAAACTAATCCCACTGTCACACTCTCTCCCCATAGCCCTTTATCAATCCCAAAGTAATCCCACTGTCCCACTCTCTTCCCATAGCCCTGTATCAATCCCCAAACTAATCCCACTGTCCCGCCCTCTCCCCATAGCCCTGTATCAATCCCCAACTAATCCCACTGTCCCACTCTCTCCCCATAGATCTGTATCAATCCCCGCACTAATCATACTGACCCACTCTCTCCCCATAGCCCTGTATCAATCCCCAAACTAATCCCACTGCCCCGCTCTCTCCCCATAGCCCTGTATCAATCCCAAACTATTCCCACTGTCCCACTCTCTCCCCATAGCCCTGTATCAATCCCAAACTAATCCCACTGTCCCGCTCTCTCCCCATTGACCTGTATCAAACCCAAACTATTCCCATTGTCCCACTGTCTCCCCATAGCCCTGTTTCAAACCCCAACTAATCGCACTGTCCCACTCTCTCCCCATCGCCCAGTATCAATCCCCAAACTAATCATACTGTCCCACTCTCTCCCCATAGCCCTGTATCAATCCCAAACTAATCCCACTGTCCCGCTCTCTCCCCATAAACCTGTATCAATCCCAAACTAATCCCAAAGTCCCGCTCTCTCCCATAGCCCTGCATCAATCCCCAAACTAATCCCACTGTCCCACTCTCTCCCCATAACCCTGTGTCAATCCCCAAAATAATCCCACTGTCCCACTCTCTCCCCATAGCCCTGTATCAATCACAAACTAATCCCAATGTCCCGCTCTCTCCCCAAAGCCCTGTATCAATCCCCAAAATAATCCCACTTTCCCACTCTCTCCCCATAGCCCTATATCAATCCCCAAAATAATCCCACTGTCCCACTCCCTCCCCATAGCCATGTATCAATCCGCAAACTAATCCCACTGTCCCACTCTCTCCCCATAGCCCTGTATCAATGCCGAACTATTCCCACTGTCCCACTCTCTCCCCATAGCCCTGTATCAATACCAAACTAATCCCACTGTCCCAAACTCTCCCCATAGCCCTGTATCAAACCCCAACTAATCCCACTCTCCCGCTCTCTCCCCATAGCCCTGTACCAATCTCAAACTAATCCCACTGTCCCGCTCTCTCCCCATAGTCCTGTATCAATCCCAAGCTAATCCCATTGTCCCACTATCTCCCCATAGCTCTGTATCAAACCCTAAACTAAACCCACTATCCCACTCTCTCCCCATAGCCCTGGATCAATCCCCAAACTAATCCCACTGTCCCAGTATCTCCCCATAGACCTGTATCAATCCCAAACTAATCCCACTGTCCCGCTCTCTCCCCATAGCCCTGTATCAATACCAAACTAATCCCACTTCCCACTCTCTCCCCATAGCCCTGTATCAATCCCAAACTAAACCCACTGTCCCACTCTCTCCCCATAGCCCTGTATCAATCCCAAACTATTACCACTGTCCCACTCTCTCCCCATAGCCCTGTATCAGTACCAAACTAATCCCACTGTCCCACTCTCTCCCCATAGCCCTGTATCAATCCCCAACTAATCCCACTGTCCCGCTCTCTCCCCATAGCCCTGTATCAATCCCCAAAATAATCCCACTGTCCCACTCCCTCCCCATAGCCCTGTATCAATCCCCAAAATAATCCCACTGTCGCACTCCCTCCCCATAGCCCTGTATCAAACCCAAACTAATCCCACTGTCCCGCTCTCTCCCCATAGCCCTGTATCAATCCCCTAACTAATCCCACTGTCCCACTCTCTCCCTGTAGCCCTGTATCAATCCCCAAAATGATCCCACTGTCCCGCTCTCTCCCCATAGCCCTGTATCAATACCAAACTAATCCCACTGTCCCACTCACTCCCCATAGCCCTGTATCAAAACCAAATTAATCCCACTGTCCAACTCTCTCCCCATGGCCCTATATCAAACCCAAACTATTCCCACTGTCCCAATCTCTCCCCATAGCCCTGTATGAATAACAAACTAATCGCACTGTCCCGCTCTCTCCCCATAGCCCTGTATCAATCCCCAAACTAATCCGACTGTCTCACTCTCTCCCCATAGCCCTGTATCAATCCCAAACTAATCCCACTGTCCCGCTCTCTCCCCATAGCCCTGTACAAATCCCAAACTAATCCCACTGTCCCACTCTCTCCCCATAGCCCTGTATCAATCCCCAAACTAATCCCACTGTCCCACTCTCTCCCCACAGACCTGTATCAATCTGCAAACGAATACCACTGTCCCGCTCTCTCCCCATAGCCCTGCATCAATCCCCAAACTAATCCCACTGTCCCACTCTCTTCCCATAGCCCTGTATCAATCCCAAACTAATCCCACTGTCCCACTCTCTCCCCGTAGCCCTGTATCAATCCCCAAACTAATCCCACTGTCCCACACTCTCGCCATAGCCCTGTATCACTCCCAAACTAATCCCACGGTCCCACTCTCTCCCCATAGCCCTGTATCACTCCCAAACTAATCCCACTGTCCTGCTCTCTCCCCATAGCCCTGTATCAATCCCCAAACTAATCCCAAAGTACCGCTCTCTCCCCATAGCGCTGTATCAATCCCCAACTAATCCCACTGTCCCGCTCTCTCCCCATAGCCCTGTATCAATCCCAAACTAATCCCACTGTCCCACTCTCTCCCCATAGCCCAGTATCAATCCCTAAGCTAATCCCACAGTCCCACTCTCTCCCCATAGCCCTGTATCAATCCCCATACTAATCCCACTGTCCCACTCTCTCCCCATAGCCCTGTATCAATCCCCAAACTAATCCCACTGTCCCGCTCCCTCCTCATAGCCCAGTATCAATCCCAAACTAATCCCAATGTCCCGCTCCCTCCCCATAGCCCTGTATCAATCCCCAAACTAATCCCACTGTCCCACTCTCTCCCCACAGCCCTGTATCAATCCCCAAACTAATCCCACTGTCCCCCTCTCTCCCCATAGACCTGCATCAATCCCCAAACTAATCCCACTGTCCCACTCCCTCCTCATAGCTCTGTATCAATCCCCAAACTAATCCCACTGCCCCACTCTCTCCCCATAGCTCTGTATCAATCCCCAAACTAATCCCACTGTCCCACTCTCTTCCCATAGCCCTGTACAAATCCCCAAACTAATCCCACTGTCCCACTCTCTCCCCATAGCTCTGTATCAATCCCCAAACTAATCCCACTGCCCCACTGTCTCCCCATAGCCCTGTATCAATCCCCAAACTAATCCCACTGTCCCCTCTCACCCATAGCCCTGTATCAATCCCCAAACTAATCCCACTGTCCCACACTCTCCCCATAGCCCTGTATCAATCCCCAAACTAATCCCACTGTCCCACTCTCTCCCCATAGCCCTGTATCAATCCTCAAACTAATCCCACTGTCCCACTCTCTCCCCATGGCCCTGTATCAATCCCAAACCAATCCCACACTCCCGCTCTCTCCCCACAGCCCTGTATCAATCCCCAAATTAATCCCACTGTCCCGCTCCCTCCCCATAGTCCTGTACCAATCCCCAAACTAATCCCACTGTCCCACACTCTCCCCATAGCTCTGTATCAATCCCAAAGAAATCCCACTGTCCCACTCTCTTCCCAAAGCCTTGTATCAATCCCCAACTAATCCCACTGTCCCACTCTCTCCCCAAAGCCCTGTATCAATCTCCAAACTAATCCCACTGCCCCACTCTCTCCCCATAGCCCTGTATCAATCCGCAAACTAATCCCACTGTCCTGCTCTCTCCCCATAGCCCTGTATCAATCCCCAAACTAATCCCACTGTCCTGCTCTCTCCCCTTAGCCCTGTATCAATATCCTAACTAATCCCACTGTCCCACTATCTCCCCATAGCTCTGTATCAAACCCTAAACTAAACCCACTATCCCACGCTCTCCCCATAGCCCTTTATCAATCCCCAAACTAATCACACTGTCCCACTGTCTCCCCAGAGCCCTGTATCAATCCGCAAAGTAATCCCACTGTCCCCATTACTCCCCACAGCCCTGTATCAATCCCCAAACTAATCCCACTCACTCCAAATAGCCTTGTGTCAATCCCCAAACTAATCCCAAAATCTCGCTCTCTCCTCATAGCCCTGTATCAATCCCAAACTAATCCCACGGTCCCACTTTCTCCCCACAGCCCTGTATCAATCCCCAAACTAATCAAAATCTCCCGCTCTCTCCCCACAGCCCTGTATCAATCCCAAATTAATCCCACTGTCCCGCTCTCTCCCCATAGCCCTGTATCAATCCCAAGCTAATCCCACTGTCCTGCTCTCTCCCCTTAGCCCTGTATCAATCCCCAAACTAATCCCACTGTCCCACTATCTCACCATAGCTCTGTATCAAACCCTAAACTAAACCCACTATCCCAGTCTCTCCCCATAGCCCTGGATCAATCCCCAAACTAATCCCACTGTCCCAGTCTCTCCCCATAGACCTGTATCAATCCCAAACTAATCCCACTGTCCCGCTCTCTCCCCATAGCCCTGTATCAATACCAAACTAATCCCACTTCCCACTCTCTCCCCATAGCCCTGTATCAATCCCAAACTATTCCCACTGTCCCAATCTCTCCCCACAGACCTGTATAAATCTGCAAACGAATACCACTGTCCCGCTCTCTCCCCATAGCCCTGTATCAATCCCCAAACTAATCCCACTGTCCCACTCTCTTCCCATAGCCCTGTACCAATCCCCAAACTAATCCCACTGTCCCGCTCCCTCCTCATAGCCCTGCATCAATCCCAAACTAATCCCAATGTCCCGCTCCCTCCCCATAGGCCTGTATCAATCCCCAAACTAATCCCACTGCCCCACTCTCTCCCCATAGCCCTGTATCAATCCCCAAACTAATCCTACTGTCCCACACTCTCCCCATAGCCCTGTATCAATCCCCAAACTAATCCGACTGTCCCACTCTCTCCCCATAGCCCTGTATCAATCCTCAAACTAATCCCACTGTCCCACTCTCTCCCCATAGCCCTGTATCAATCCCAAAGTAATCCCACTGTCCCACTCTCTTCCCATAGCCCTGTATCAATCCCCAAACTAATCCCACTGTCCCGCCCTCTCCCCATAGCCCTGTATCAATCCCCAACTAATCCCACTGTCCCACTCTCTCCCCATAGAGCTGTATCAATCCCCGCACTAATCCCACTGACCCACTCTCTTCCCATAGCCCTGTATCAATCCCCAAACTAATCCCGCTGCCCCGCTCTCTCCCCAGAGCCCTGTATCAATCCCAAACTATTCCCACTGTCCCACTCTCTCCCCATAGCCCTGTATCAATCCCAAACTAATCCCACTGTCCCGCTCTCTCCCCATAGCCCTGTATCAATCCCCAAAATAATCCCACTGTGCCACTATCTCCCCATAGCCCTGTATCAATCCCCAAACAAGTCCCACTGTCCCACTACCTCCCCATAGCCCTGTATCAATCCCCAAAATAATCCCACTGTCCCACTCCCTCCCCATAGCCCTGTATCAATCCCAAACTATTCCCACTGTCCCACTGTCTCCCCATAGCCCTGTATCAATGCCAAACTATTCCCACTGTCCCACTCTCTCCCCATAGCCCTGTATCAATACCAAACTAATCCCACTGTCCCACTCTCTGCCCATAGCCCTGTATCAAACCCCAACTAATCCCACTGTCCCGCTCTCTCCCCATAGCCCTGTATCAATCCCAAACTATTCCCACTGTCCCACTGTCTCCCCATAGCCCTGTATCAATGCCAAACTATTCCCACTGTCCCACTCTCTCCCCATAGCCCTGTATCAATACCAAACTAATCCCACTGTCCCACTCTCTGCCCATAGCCCTGTATCAAACCCCAACTAATCCCACTGTCCCGCTCTCTACCCATAGCCCTGTATCAATACCAAACTAATCCCACTGTCCCACTCTCTCCCCATAGCCCTGTATCAATACCAAATTAATCCCACTGTCCCACTCTCTCCGCATAACCCTGTATCAATCCCCAAAATAATCCCACTGTCCCACTCTCTCCCCATAGCCCTGTATCAATCCCAAACTAATCCCACTGTCCCGCTCTCTCCCCATAGCCCTGTATCAATCCCCAAAATAATCCCACTGTGCCACTCTCTCCCCATAGCCCTGTATCAATCCCCAAACGAGTCCCACTGTCCCACTACCTCCCCATAGCCCTGTATCAATCCCCAAAATAATCCCACTGTCCCACTCCCTCCCCATAGCCCTGTATCAATCCCAAACTATTCCCACTGTCCCACTGTCTCCCCATAGCCCTGTATCAATGCCAAACTATTCCCACTGTCCCACTCTCTCCCCATAGCCCTGTATCAATACCAAACTAATCCCACTGTCCCACTCTCTGCCCATAGCCCTGTCTCAATCCCAAACTAATCCCACTGTCCCACTCTCTCCCCATAGCCCTGTATCAATCCCCAAACTAATCCCACTGTCCCGCTCTCTCCCCATAGCCCTGTATCAATACCAAACTAATCCCACTGTCCCACTCTCTCCCCATAGCCCTGTATCAATACCAAATTAATCCCACTGTCCAACTCTCTCCCCAGAGCCCTATATCAAACCCAAACTATTCCCACTGTCCCGCTCTCTCCCCATAGCCCTGTACAAATCCAAAACTAATCCCACTGTCCCAATCTCTCCCCATAGCCCTGTATCAATCCCCAAACTAATCCCACTGTCCCAATCTCTCCCCACAGACCTGTATAAATCTGCAAACGAATACCACTGTCCCGCTCTCTCCCCATAGCCCTGTATCAATCCCCAAACTAATCCCACTGTCCCACTCTCTTCCCATAGCCCTGTATCAATCCCCAAACTAATCCCACTGTCCCGCTCCCTCCTCATAGCCCTGTATCAATCCCAAACTAATCCCAATGTCCCGCTCCCTCCCCATAGCCCTGTATCAATCCCCAAACTAATCCCACTGCCCCACTCTCTCCCCATAGCCCTGTATCAATCCCCAAACTAATCCCACTGTCCCACACTCTCCCCATAGCCCTGTATCAATCCCCAAACTAATCCGACTGTCCCACTCTCTCCCCATAGCCCTGTATCAATCCTCAAACTAATCCCACTGTCCCACTCTCTCCCCATAGCCATGTATCAATCCCAAAGTAATCCCACTGTCCCACTCTCTTCCCATAGCCCTGTATCAATCCCCAAACTAATCCCACTGTCCCGCCCTCTCCCCATAGCCCTGTATCAATCCCCAACTAATCCCACTGTCCCACTCTCTCCCCATAGAGCTGTATCAATCCCCGCACTAATCCCACTGACCCACTCTCTCCCCATAGCCCTGTATCAAACCCAAACTAATCCCACTGCCCCGCTCTCACCCCATAGCCCTGTATCAATCCCAAACTATTCCCACTGTCCCACTCTCTCCCCATAGCCCTGTATCAATCCCAAACTAATCCCACTGTCCCGCTCTCTCCCCATAGCCCTGTATCAATCCCCAAAATAATCCCACTGTGCCACTCTCTCCCCATAGCCCTGTATCAATCCCCAAACAAGTCCCACTGTCCCACTACCTCCCCATAGCCCTGTATCAATCCCCAAAATAATCCCACGGTCCCACTCCCTCCCCACAGCCCTGTATCAATCCCAAACTATTCCCACTGTCCCACTGTCTCCCCATAGCCCTGTATCAATGCCAAACTATTCCCACTGTCCCACTCTCTCCCCATAGCCCTGTATCAATACCAAACTAATCCCACTGTCCCACTCTCTCCCCATAGCCCTGTATCAATACCAAATTAATCCCACTGTCCAACTCTCTCCCCAGAGCCCTATATCAAACCCAAACTATTCCCACTGTCCCGCTCTCTCCCCATAGCCCTGTACAAATCCAAAACTAATCCCACTGTCCCAATCTCTCCCCATAGCCCTGTATCAATCCCCAAACTAATCCCACTGTCCCAATCTCTCCCCACAGACCTGTATAAATCTGCAAACGAATACCACTGTCCAGCTCTCTCCCCATAGCCCTGTATCAATCCCCAAACTAATCCCACTGTCCCACTCTCTTCCCATAGCCCTGTATCAATCCCCAAACTAATCCCACTGTCCCGCTCCCTCCTCATAGCCCTGTATCAATCCCAAAATAATCCCAATGTCCCGCTCCCTCCCCATAGCCCTGTATCAATCCCCAAACTAATCCCACTGCCCCACTCTCTCCCCATAGCCCTGTATCAATCCCCAAACTAATCCAACTGTCCCACACTCTCCCCATAGCCCTGTATCAATCCCCAAACTAATCCGACTGTCCCACTCTCTCCCCATAGCCCTGTATCAATCCTCAAACTAATCCCACTGTCCCACTCTCTCCCCATAGCCCTGTATCAATCCCAAAGTAATCCCACTGTCCCAATCTCTTCCCATAGCCCTGTATCAATCCCCAAACTAATCCCACTGTCCCGCCCTCTCCCCATAGCCCTGTATCAATCCCCAACTAATCCCACTGTCCCACTCTCTTCCCATAGCCCTGTATCAATCCCCAAACTAATCCCACTGTCCCACTCTCTTCCCATAGCCCTGTATCACTCCCAAACTAATCCCACTGTCCTGCTCTCTCCCCATAGCCCTGTATCAATCCCCAAACTACTCCCACTGTCCCACTCTCTCCCCATAGCCCTGTATCAATCCCCAAACTAATCCCACTGTCCCGCTCTCTCCCCATAGCCCTGTATCAATCCCCAACTAATCCCACTGTCCCGCTCTCTCCCCATAGCCCTGTATCAATCCCAAACTAATCCCACTGTCCCACTCTCTCCCCATAGCCCAGTATCAATCCCTAAGCTAATCCCACAGCCCCACTCTCTCCCCATAGCCCTGTGTCAATCCCCAAACTAATCCCACTGTCCCACTCTCTCCCCATAGCCCTGTATCAATCCCCAAACTAATCCCACTGTCCCGCTCCCTCCTCATAGCCCAGTATCAATCCCAAACTAATCCCAATGTCCCGCTCCCTCCCCATAGCCCTGTATCAATCCCCAAACTAATCCCACTGTCCCGCCCTCTCCCCATAGCCCTGTATCAATCCCCAACTAATCCCACTGTCCCACTCTCTCCCCATAGAGCTGTATCAATCCCCGCACTAATCCCACTGACCCACTCTCTCCCCATAGCCCTGTATCAATCCCCAAACTAATCCCACTGCCCCGCTCTCTCCCCATAGCCCTGTATCAATCCCAAACTATTCCCACTGTCCCACTCTCTCCCCATAGCCCTGTATCAATACCAAACTAATCCCACTGTCCCACTCTCTCCCCATAGCCCTGTATCAAACCCCATCTAATAACACTGTCCCGCTCTCTCCCCATAGCCCTGTATCAATCCCAAACTATTCCCACTGTCCCACTCTCTCCCCATAGCCCTGTATCAATACCAAACTAATCCCATTGCCCCGCTCTCTCCCCATAGCCCTGTATCAATCCCCAACTAATCCCACTGTCCCGCTCTCTCCCCATAGACCTGTATCAAACCCAAACTATTCCCATTGTCCCACTGTCTCCCCATAGCCCTGTTTGAATACCAAATAAATCCCACTGTCCCGCTCTCTCCCCATAGCCCTTTTTCAAACCCCAACTAATCGCACTGTCCCACTCTCTTCCCATCGCCCAGTATCAATCCCCAAACTAATCATACTGTCCCACTCTCTCCCCATAAACCTGTATCAATCCCAAACTAATCCCAAAGTCCCGCTCTCTCCCATAGCCCTGTATCAATCCCCAAACTAATCCCACTTTCCCCTCTCTCCCCACAGACCTGCATCAATCCCCAAACTAATCCCACTGTCCCACTCTCTCCCCATAACCCTGTATCAATCCCCAAAATAATCCCACTGTCCCACTCTCGCCCCATAGCCCTGTATCAATCACAAACAAATCCCACTGTCCCACTCTCTCCCCATAGCCCTGTATCAATCCCCAAAATAATCCCACTGTCCCACTCTCTCCCCATAGCCCTGTATCAATCCCCAAACAAATCCCATTGTCCCACTCCCTACCCATAGCCCTGTATCAATCCCCAAAATAATCCCACTGTCCCACTCCCTCCCCATAGCCATGTATCAATCCGCAAACTAATCCCACTGTCCCACTCTCTCCCCATAGCCCTGTACCAATCTCAAACTAATCCCACTGTCCCACTCTCTCCCCATAGCCCTGTATCAATCCCAAACTAATCCCACGGTCCCACTTTCTCCCCATAGCCCTGTATCAATCCCCAAACTAATCACAATCTCCCGCTCTCTCCCCACAGCCCTGTATCAATCCCAAACTAATCACACTGTCCCGCTCTCTCCCCATAGTCCTGTATCAATCCCAAGCTAATCCCACTGTCCCACTATCTCCCCATAGCTCTGTATCAAACCCTAAACTAAACCCACTATCCCACTTTCTCCCCATAGCCCTGGATCAATCCCCAAACTAATCCCACTGTCCCAGTATCTCCCCATAGACCTGTATCAATCCCAAACTAATCCCACTGTCCCGCTCTCTCCCCATAGCCCTGTATCAATACCAAACTAATCCCACTTCCCACTCTCTCCCCATAGCCCTGTATCAATCCCAAACTAAACCCACTGTCCCACTCTCTCCCCATAGCCCTGTATCAATCCCAAGCTAATCCGACTGTCCCCTCTCTCCCCATAGCCCTGTCTCAATCCCCAAACTAATCCCACTGCCCCGCTCTCTCCCCATAGCCCTGTATCAATCCCAAACTATTCCCACTGTCCCACACTCTCCCCATAGCCCTGTATCAGTACCAAACTAATCCCACTGTCCCACTCTCTCCCCATAGCCCTGTATCAAACCCCAACTAATCCCATTGTCCCGCTCTCTCCCCATAGCTCTGTATCAATCCCAAACTATTCCCACTGTCCCACTCTCTCCCCATAACCCTGTATCAATCCCCAAAATAATCCCACTGTCCCACTCTCTCCCCATAGCCCTGTATCAATCACAAACTAATCCCAATGTCCCGCTCTCTCCCCAAAGCCCTGTATCAATCCCCAAAATAATCCCACTGTCCCACTCTCTCCCCATAGCCCTGTATCAATCCCCAAACAAATCCCATTGTCCCACTCCCTACCCATAGCCCTGTATCAATCCCCAAACTAATCCCACTGTCCCACTCCCTCCCCATAGCCATGTATCAATCCGCAAACTAATCCCACTGTCCCACTCTCTCCCCATAGCCCTGTACCAATCTCAAACTAATCCCACTGTCCCACTCTCTCCCCATAGCCCTGTATCAATCCCAAACTAATCCCACGGTCCCACTTTCTCCCCATAGCCCTGTATCAATCCCCAAACTAATCACAATCTCCCGCTCTCTCCCCACAGCCCTGTATCAATCCCAAACTAATCACACTGTCCCGCTCTCTCCCCATAGTCCTGTATCAATCCCAAGCTAATCCCACTGTCCCACTATCTCCCCATAGCTCTGTATCAAACCCTAAACTAAACCCACTATCCCACTTTCTCCCCATAGCCCTGGATCAATCCCCAAACTAATCCCACTGTCCCAGTATCTCCCCATAGACCTGTATCAATCCCAAACTAATCCCACTGTCCCGCTCTCTCCCCATAGCCCTGTATCAATACCAAACTAATCCCACTTCCCACTCTCTCCCCATAGCCCTGTATCAATCCCAAACTAAACCCACTGTCCCACTCTCTCCCCATAGCCCTGTATCAATCCCAAGCTAATCCCACTGTCCCCTCTCTCCCCATAGCCCTGTCTCAATCCCCAAACTAATCCCACTGCCCCGCTCTCTCCCCATAGCCCTGTATCAATCCCAAACTATTCCCACTGTCCCACTCTCTCCCCATAGCCCTGTATCAGTACCAAACTAATCCCACTGTCCCACTCTCTCCCCATAGCCCTGTATCAAACCCCAACTAATCCCACTGTCCCGCTCTCTCCCCATAGCCCTGTATCAATCCCAAACTGTTCCCACTGTCCCACTCTCTCCCCATAGCCCTGTATCAATCCCCAACTAATCCCACTGTCCCGCTCTCTCCCCATAGCCCTGTATCAAAGCCAAACTATTCCCACTGTCCCACTGTCTCCCCATAGCCCTGTATGAATACCAAACTAATCCCACTGTCCCGCTCTCTCCCCATAGCCCTATATCAATCCCAAACTAATCCCACTGTCCCGCTCTCTCCCCATAGCCCTGTATCAATCCCAAACTAATCCCCCTGTCACGATCTCTCCCCATAGCCCTGTATCAATCCCCAAACTAATCCCACTGTCCCACTCTCTCCCCACAGACCTGCATCAATCCGCAAACTAATCCCACTGTCCCACTCTCTCCGCATAACCCTGTATCAATCCCCAAAATAATCCCACTGTCCCACTCTCTCCCCATAGCCCTGTATCAATCCCAAACTAATCCCACTGTCCCGCTCTCTCCCCATAGCCCTGTATCAATCCCCAAAATAATCCCACTGTGCCACTCTCTCCCCATAGCCCTGTATCAAACCCCAAACAAATCCCACTGTCCCACTCCCTCCCCATAGCCCTGTATCAATCCCCAAAATAATCACACTGTCGCACTCCCTCCCCAAAGCCATGTATCAATCCGCAAACTAATCCCACTGTCCCACTGTCTCCCCATAGCCCAGTATCAATCCCCAAACTAATCCCACTGTCCCACTCTCTCCCCATAGCCCTGTATCAATTCCAAACTATTCCCACTGTCCCACTCTCACCCCACAGACCTGTATCAATACCAAACTAATCCCACTGTCCCGCTCTCTCCCCATAGCCCTGTACAAATCCCAAACTAATCCCACTGTCCCACTCTTTCCCCTAGCCCTGTATCAATCCCCAAACTAATCCCACTGTCCCACTCTCTTCCCATAGCCCTGTATCACTCCCAAACTAATCCCACTTTCCTGCTCTCTCCCCATAGCCCTGTATCAATCCCCAAACTAATCCCACTGTCCCGCTCTCTCCCCATAGCGCTGTATCAATCCCCAACTAATCCCACTGTCCCGCTCTCTCCCCATAGCCCTGTATCAATCCCAAACTAATCCCACTGTCCCACTCTCTCCCCATAGCCCAGTATCAATCCCTAAGCTAATCCCACAGTCCCACTCTCTCCCCATAGCCCAGTATCAATCCCCAAACTAATCCCACTGTCCCACTCTCTCCCCATAGCCCTGTATCAATCCCCAAACTAATCCCACTGTCCCGCTCCCTCCTCATAGCCCAGTATCAATCCCAAACTAATCCCAATGTCCCGCTCCCTCCCCATAGCCCTGTATCAATCCCCAAACTAATCCCACTGCCCCAATGTCTCCCCATAGCCCTGTATCAATCCCCAAACTAATCCCACTGTCCCCTCTCACCCATAGCCCTGTATCAATCCCCAAACTAATCCCACTGTCCCACTCTCTCCCCATAGCCCTGTATCAATCCCCAAACTAATCCGACTGTCCCACTCTCTCCCCATAGCCCTGTATCAATCCTCAAACTAATCCCACTGTCCCACTCTCTCCCCATAGCCCTGTATCAATCCCAAAGTAATCCCACTGTCCCGCTCTCTCCCCATAGCCCTGTATCAATCCCCAACTAATCCCACTGTCCCACTCAATCCCCATAGAGCTGTATCAATCCCCGCACTAATCCCACTGACACACTCTCTCCCCATAGCCCTGTATCAATCCCCAAAATAATCCCACTGTGCCACTCTCTCCCCTAGCCCTGTATCAATCCCCAAACAAGTCCCACTGTCCCACGACCTCCCCATAGCCCTGTATCAATCCCCAAAATAATCCCACTGTCCCACTCCCTCCCCATAGCCATGTATCAATTCGCAAACTAATCCTACTGTCCCACTGTCTCCCCATAGCCCTGTATCAATGCCAAACTGTTCCCACTGTCCCACTCTCTCCCCATAGCCCTGTATCAATACCAAACTAATCCCACTGTCCCACTCTCTGCCCATAGCCCTGTATCAAACCCCAACTAATCCCACTGTCCCGCTCTCTCCCCATAGCCCTGTATCAATACCAAACTAATCCCACTGTCCCACTCTCTCCCCATAGCCCTGTATCAATACCAAATTAATCCCACTGTCCAACTCTCTCCCCAGAGCCCTATATCAAACCCAAACTATTCCCACTGTCCCGCTATCTCCCCATAGCCCTGTACAAATCCCAAACTAATCCCACTGTCCCACTCTCTCCCCATAGCCCTGTATCAATCCCCAAACTAATCCCACTGTCCCACTCTCTCCCCACAGACCTGTATCAATCTGCAAACGAATACCACTGTCCCGCTCTCTCCCCATAGCCCTGTATCAATCCCCAAACTAATCCCACTGTCCCACTCTTTTCCCATAGCCCTGTATCAATCCCCAAACTAATCCCACTGTCCCGCTCCCTCCTCATAGCCCTGTATCAATCCCAAACTAATCCCAATGTCTCCCTCCCTCCCCATAGCCCTGTATCAATCCCCAAACTAATCCCACTGCCCCACTCTCTCCCCATAGCCCTGTATCAATCCCCAAACTAATCCCACTGTCCCACACTCTCCCCATAGCCCTGTATCAATCCCCAAACTAATCCGACTGTCCCACTCTCTCCCCATAGCCCTGTATCAATCCTCAAACTAATCCCACTGTCACACTCTCTCCCCATAGCCCTTTATCAATCCCAAAGTAATCCCACTGTCCCACTCTCTTCCCATAGCCCTGTATCAATCCCCAAACTAATCCCACTGTCCCGCCCTCTCCCCATAGCCCTGTATCAATCCCCAACTAATCCCACTGTCCCACTCTCTCCCCATAGATCTGTATCAATCCCCGCACTAATCATACTGACCCACTCTCTCCCCATAGCCCTGTATCAATCCCCAAACTAATCCCACTGCCCCGCTCTCTCCCCAAAGCCCTGTATCAATCCCAAACTATTCCCACTGTCCCACTCTCTCCCCATAGCCCTGTATCAATCCCAAACTAATCCCACTGTCCCGCTCTCTCCCCATTGACCTGTATCAAACCCAAACTATTCCCATTGTCCCACTGTCTCCCCATAGCCCTGTTTCAAACCCCAACTAATCGCACTGTCCCACTCTCTCCCCATCGCCCAGTATCAATCCCCAAACTAATCATACTGTCCCACTCTCTCCCCATAGCCCTGTATCAATCCCAAACTAATCCCACTGTCCCGCTCTCTCCCCATAAACCTGTATCAATCCCAAACTAATCCCAAAGTCCCGCTCTCTCCCATAGCCCTGCATCAATCCCCAAACTAATCCCACTGTCCCACTCTCTCCCCATAACCCTGTGTCAATCCCCAAAATAATCCCACTGTCCCACTCTCTCCCCATAGCCCTGTATCAATCACAAACTAATCCCAATGTCCCGCTCTCTCCCCAAAGCCCTGTATCAATCCCCAAAATAATCCCACTTTCCCACTCTCTCCCCATAGCCCTATATCAATCCCCAAAATAATCCCACTGTCCCACTCCCTCCCCATAGCCATGTATCAATCCGCAAACTAATCCCACTGTCCCACTCTCTCCCCATAGCCCTGTATCAATGCCGAACTATTCCCACTGTCCCACTCTCTCCCCATAGCCCTGTATCAATACCAAACTAATCCCACTGTCCCAAACTCTCCCCATAGCCCTGTATCAAACCCCAACTAATCCCACTCTCCCGCTCTCTCCCCATAGCCCTGTACCAATCTCAAACTAATCCCACTGTCCCGCTCTCTCCCCATAGTCCTGTATCAATCCCAAGCTAATCCCATTGTCCCACTATCTCCCCATAGCTCTGTATCAAACCCTAAACTAAACCCACTATCCCACTCTCTCCCCATAGCCCTGGATCAATCCCCAAACTAATCCCACTGTCCCAGTATCTCCCCATAGACCTGTATCAATCCCAAACTAATCCCACTGTCCCGCTCTCTCCCCATAGCCCTGTATCAATACCAAACTAATCCCACTTCCCACTCTCTCCCCATAGCCCTGTATCAATCCCAAACTAAACCCACTGTCCCACTCTCTCCCCATAGCCCTGTATCAATCCCAAACTATTACCACTGTCCCACTCTCTCCCCATAGCCCTGTATCAGTACCAAACTAATCCCACTGTCCCACTCTCTCCCCATAGCCCTGTATCAATCCCCAACTAATCCCACTGTCCCGCTCTCTCCCCATAGCCCTGTATCAATCCCCAAAATAATCCCACTGTCCCACTCCCTCCCCATAGCCCTGTATCAATCCCCAAAATAATCCCACTGTCGCACTCCCTCCCCATAGCCCTGTATCAAACCCAAACTAATCCCACTGTCCCGCTCTCTCCCCATAGCCCTGTATCAATCCCCTAACTAATCCCACTGTCCCACTCTCTCCCTGTAGCCCTGTATCAATCCCCAAAATGATCCCACTGTCCCGCTCTCTCCCCATAGCCCTGTATCAATACCAAACTAATCCCACTGTCCCACTCACTCCCCATAGCCCTGTATCAAAACCAAATTAATCCCACTGTCCAACTCTCTCCCCATGGCCCTATATCAAACCCAAACTATTCCCACTGTCCCAATCTCTCCCCATAGCCCTGTATGAATAACAAACTAATCGCACTGTCCCGCTCTCTCCCCATAGCCCTGTATCAATCCCCAAACTAATCCCACTGTCTCACTCTCTCCCCATAGCCCTGTATCAATCCCAAACTAATCCCACTGTCCCGCTCTCTCCCCATAGCCCTGTACAAATCCCAAACTAATCCCACTGTCCCACTCTCTCCCCATAGCCCTGTATCAATCCCCAAACTAATCCCACTGTCCCACTCTCTCCCCACAGACCTGTATCAATCTGCAAACGAATACCACTGTCCCGCTCTCTCCCCATAGCCCTGCATCAATCCCCAAACTAATCCCACTGTCCCACTCTCTTCCCATAGCCCTGTATCAATCCCAAACTAATCCCACTGTCCCACTCTCTCCCCGTAGCCCTGTATCAATCCCCAAACTAATCCCACTGTCCCACACTCTCGCCATAGCCCTGTATCACTCCCAAACTAATCCCACGGTCCCACTCTCTCCCCATAGCCCTGTATCAATCCCCAAACTAATCCCAAAGTACCGCTCTCTCCCCATAGCGCTGTATCAATCCCCAACTAATCCCACTGTCCCGCTCTCTCCCCATAGCCCTGTATCAATCCCAAACTAATCCCACTGTCCCACTCTCTCCCCATAGCCCAGTATCAATCCCTAAGCTAATCCCACAGTCCCACTCTCTCCCCATAGCCCTGTATCAATCCCCATACTAATCCCACTGTCCCACTCTCTCCCCATAGCCCTGTATCAATCCCCAAACTAATCCCACTGTCCCGCTCCCTCCTCATAGCCCAGTATCAATCCCAAACTAATCCCAATGTCCCGCTCCCTCCCCATAGCCCTGTATCAATCCCCAAACTAATCCCACTGTCCCACTCTCTCCCCACAGCCCTGTATCAATCCCCAAACTAATCCCACTGTCCCCCTCTCTCCCCATAGACCTGCATCAATCCCCAAACTAATCCCACTGTCCCACTCCCTCCTCATAGCTCTGTATCAATCCCCAAACTAATCCCACTGCCCCACTCTCTCCCCATAGCTCTGTATCAATCCCCAAACTAATCCCACTGTCCCACTCTCTTCCCATAGCCCTGTACAAATCCCCAAACTAATCCCACTGTCCCACTCTCTCCCCATAGCTCTGTATCAATCCCCAAACTAATCCCACTGCCCCACTGTCTCCCCATAGCCCTGTATCAATCCCCAAACTAATCCCACTGTCCCCTCTCACCCATAGCCCTGTATCAATCCCCAAACTAATCCCACTGTCCCACACTCTCCCCATAGCCCTGTATCAATCCCCAAACTAATCCGACTGTCCCACTCTCTCCCCATAGCCCTGTATCAATCCTCAAACTAATCCCACTGTCCCACTCTCTCCCCATAGCCCTGTATCAATCCCAAAGTATTCCCACTGTCCCACTCTCTCCCCATAGCCCTGTATCAATCCCCAAACTAATCCCACTGTCCCGCTCTCTCCCCATAGCCCTGTATCAATCCCCAACTAATCCCACTGTCCCACTCAATCCCCATAGAGCTGTATCAATCCCCGCACTAATCCCACTGACACACTCTCTCCCCATAGCCCTGTATCAATCCCCAAACTAATCCCACTGTCCCACTCTCTCCCCATAGCCCTGTATCAATCCCCAAACTAATCCCACTGCCCCGCTCTCTCCCCATAGCCCTGTATCAATCCCCAAACTAATCCCACTGTCCCACTCTCTCCCCATTGCCCTGTATCAATCCCAAACTATTCCCACTGTCCCACTCTCTCCCCATAGCCCTGTATCAATACCAAACTAATCCCACTGTCCCACTCTTTCCCCATAGCCCTGTATCAAACCCCATCTAATAACACTGTCCCGCTCTCTCCCCATAGCCCTGTATCAATCCCAAACTATTCCCACTGTCCCACTCTCTCCCCATAGCCCTGTATCAATACCAAACTAATCCCATTGCCCCGCTCTCTCCCCATAGCCCTGTATCAATCCCCAACTAATCCCACTGTCCCGCTCTCTCCCCATAGCCCTGTATCAATACCAAATTAATCCCACTGTCCAACTCTCTCCCCATAGCCCTATATCAAACCCAAACTAATCCCACTGTCCCACTCTCTCCCCATAGCCCTGTATCAATCCCCAAACTAATCCCACTGTCCCACTCTCTGCCCACAGACCTGTAACAATCTGCAAACGAATACCACTGTCCCGCTCTCTCCCCATAGCCCTTTATCAATCCCCAAACTAATCCCACTGTCCCACTCCCTTCCCATAGCCCTGTATCAATCCCAAACTAATCCCACTGTCCTGCTCTCTCCCCATAGCCCTGTATCAATCCCCAAACTAATCCCACTGTCCCGCTCTCTGCCCATAGCGCTGTATCAATCCCCAACTAATCCCACTGTCCCGCTCTCTCCCCATAGCCCTGTATCAATCCCAATCTAATCCCTCTGACCCACTCTCTCCCCATAGCCCTGTATCAATCCCTAAACTAATCCCACTGTCCCACTCTCTCCCCATAGCCCTGTATCAATCCCCAAACTAATCCCACTGCCCCACTGTCTCCCCAAGCCCTGTATCAATCCCCAAACTAATCCCACTGTCCCCTCTCACCCATAGCCCTGTATCAATCCCCAAACTAATCCCACTGTCCCACACTCTCCCCATAGCCCTGTATCAATCCCCAAACTAATCCGACTGTCCCACTCTCTCCCCATAGCCCTGTATCAATCCTCAAACTAATCCCACTGTGCCACTCTCTCCCCATAGCCCTGTATCAATCCCAAAGTAATCCCACTGTCCCACTCTCTTCCCATAGCCCTGTATCAATCCCCAAACTAATCCCACTGTCCCGCTCTCTCCCCATAGCCCTGTATCAATCCCCAACTAATCCCACTGTCCCACTCAATCCCCATAGAGCTGTATCAATCCCCGCACTAATCCCACTGACACACTCTCTCCCCATAGCCCTGTTTCAATCCCCAAACTAATCCCACTGCCCCGCTCTCTCCCCATAGCCCTGTATCAATCCCCAAACTAATCCCACTGTCCCACTCTCTCCCCATTGCCCTGTATCAATCCCAAACTATTCCCACTGTCCCACTCTCTCCCCATAACCCTGTATCAATACCAAACTAATCCCACTGTCCCACTCTTTCCCCATAGCCCTGTATCAAACCCCATCTGATAACACTGTCCCGCTCTCTCCCCAAAGCCCTGTATCAATCCCAAACTATTCCCACTGTCCCACTCTCTCCCCATAGCCCTGTATCAATCCCAAACTAATCCCATTGCCCCGCTCTCTCCCCATAGCCCTGTATCAATACCAAATTAATCCCACTGTCCAACTCTCTCCCCATAGCCCAATATCAAACCCAAACTATTCCCACTGTCCCGCTCACTCCCCATAGCACTGTACAAATCCCAAACTAATCCCACTGTCCCACTCTCTCCCCATAGCCCTGTATCAATCCCCAAACTAATCCCACTGTCCCTCTCTCTCCCCACAGACCTGTAACAATCTGCAAACGAATACCACTGTCCCGCTCTCTCCCCATAGCCCTGTATCAATCCCCAAACTAATCCCACTGTCCCACTCCCTTCCCATAGCCCTGTATCAATCCCAAACTAATCCCACTGTCCTGCTCTCTCCCCATAGCCCTGTATCAATCCCCAAACTAATAACACTATCCCGCTCTCTCCCCATAGCGCTGTATCAATCCCCAACTAATCCCACTGTCCCGCTCTCTCCCCATAGCCCTGTATCAATCCCAAACTAATCCCACTGACCCACTCTCTCCCCATAGCCCAGTATCAATCCCTAAACTAATCCCACTGTCCCACTCTCTCCCCATAGCCCTGTATCAATCCCCAAACTAATCCCACTGTCCCACTCTCTCCACATAGCCCTGTATCAATCCCCAAACTAATCCCACTGTCCCGCTCCCTCCTCATAGCCCTGTATCAAACCCCAAACTAATCCCACTGCCCCACTCTCTCCCCATAGCCCAGTATCAATCCCCAAACTAATCCCACTGTCCCACTCTCTCCCCATAGCCCTGTACAAATCCCAAACTAATCCCACTGCCCCACTCTCTCCCCATAGCCCTGTATCAATCCCCAAACTAATCCCACTGTCCCACACTCTCCCCATAGCCCTGTATCAATCCCCAAACTAATCCGACTGTCCCACTCTCTCCCCATAGCCCTGTATCAATCCTCAAACTAATCCCACTGTCCCACTCTCTCCCCATAGCCCTGTATCAATCCCAAAGTAATCCCACTGTCCCACTCACTTCCCATAGCCCTGTATCAATCCCCAAACTAATCCCACTTCCCGCTCTCTCCCCATAGCCCTGTATCAAACCCCAACTAATCCCACTGTCCCACTCTCTCCCCATAGAGCTGTATCAATCCCCGCACTAATCCCACTGTCCCACTCTCTCCCCATAGCCCTGTATCAATCCCCAAACTAATCCCACTGTCCCACACTCTCCCCATAGCCCTGTATCAATCCCCAAACTAATCCGACTGTCCCACTCTCTCCCCATAGCCCTGTATCAATCCTCAAACTAATCCCACTGTCCCACTCTCTCCCCATAGCCCTGTATCAATCCCAAAGTAATCCCACTGTCCCACTCACTTCCCATAGCCCTGTATCAATCCCCAAACTAATCCCACTTCCCGCTCTCTCCCCATAGCCCTGTATCAAACCCCAACTAATCCCACTGTCCCACTCTCTCCCCATAGCCCTGTATCAATCCCCAAACTAATCCCACTGCCCCGCTCTCTCCCCATAGCCCTGTATCAATCCCAAACTATTCCCACTGTCCCACTCTCTCCCCATAGCCCTGTATCAATACAAAACTAATCCCACTGTCCCACTCTCTCCCCATAGCCCTCTATCAAACCCCATCTAATAACACTGTCCCGCTCTCTCCCCATAGCCCTGTATCAATCCCAAACTATTCCCACTGTCCCACTCTCTCCCCATAGCCCTGTATCAATCCCAAACTAATCCCACTGTCCTGCTCTCTCCCCATAGCCCTTTATCAATCCCAAACTAATCCCACTGTCCCGCTCTCGCCCATAGCCCTGTATCAATCCCCAAACTAATCCCACCGTCCCCTCTCTCCCCACAGACCTGCATCAATCCGCAAACTAATCCCACTGTCCCACTATCTCCCCATAACCCTGTTTCAATCCCCTAAATAATCCCACTGTCCCACTCTCTCCCCATAGCCCTGTATCAATCCCAAACTAATCCCAATGTCCCGCTCTCTCCCCATAGCCCTGTATCAATCCCCAAAATAATCCCACTCTCCCACTCTCTCCCCATAGCCCTGTATCAATCCCCAAACAAATCTCATTGTCCCACTCCCTCCCCATAGCCCTGTATCAATCCCCAAAATAATCCCACTGTCCCACTCCCTCCCCATAGCCATGTATCAATCCGCAAACTAATCCCACTGTCCCACACTCTCCCCATAACCCAGTATCAATGCCAAACTATTCCCACTGTCCCACTCTCTCCCCATAACCCTGTATCAATACCAAACTAATCCCACTGTCCCAATCTCTCCCCATAGCCCTTTATCAAACCCCAACTAATCCCACTCTCCCGCTCTCTCCCCATAGCCCTGTACCAATCTCAAACTAATCCCACTGTCCCACTCTCTCCCCATAGCCCTGTATCAATCCCCAAACTAATCCCACTGTCCCATCTCTCCCCACAGACCTGTAACAATCTGCAAACGAATACCACTGTCCCGCTCTCTCCCCATAGCCCTGTATCAATCCCCAAACTAATCCCACTGTCCCACTCCCTTCCCATAGCCCTGTATCAATCCCAAACTAATCCCACTGTCCTGCTCTCTCCCCATAGCCCTGTATCAATCCCCAAACTAATCCCACTGTCCCGCTCTCTCCCCATAGCGCTGTATCAATCCCCAACTAATCCCACTGTCCCGCTCTCTCCCCATGGCCCTGTATCAATCCCAAACTAATCCCACTGACCCACTCTCTCCCCATAGCCCAGTATCAATCCCTAAACTAATCCCACTGTCCCACTCTCTCCCCATAGCCCTGTATCAATCCCCAAACTTATCCCACTGTCCCACTCTCTCCACATAGCCCTGTATCAATCCCCAAACTAATCCCACTGTCCCGCTCCCTCCTCATAGCCCTGTATCAATCCCAAACTAAGCCCAATGTCCCGCTCCCTCCCCATAGCCCTGTATCAAACCCCAAACTAATCCCACTGCCCCACTCTCTCCCCATAGCCCAGTATCAATCCCCAAACTAATCCCACTGTCCCACACACTCCCCATAGCCCTGTATCAATCCCCAAACTAATCCGACTGTCCCACTCTCTCCCCATAGCCCTGTATCAATCCTCAAACTAATCCCACTGTCCCACTCTCTCCCCATAGCCCTGTATCAATCCCAAACTAATCCCACTGCCCCGCTCTCTCCCCATAGCCCTGTATCAATCCCAAAGTAAACCCACTGTCCCACTCACTTCCCATAGCCCTGTATCAATCCCCAAACTAATCCCACTTCCCGCTCTCTCCCCATAGCCCTGTATCAAACCCCAACTAATCCCACTGTCCGACTCTCTCCCCATAGCCCTGTATCAATTCCCAACTAATCCCACTGTCCCACACTCTCCCCATAGAGCTGTATCAATCCCCGCACTAATCCCACTGACCCACTCTCTCCCCATAGCCCTGTATCAATCCCCAAACTAATCCCACTGCCCCGCTCTCTCCCCATAGCCCTGTATCAATCCCAAACTATTCCCACTGTCCCATTCTCTCCCCATAGCCCTGTATCAATACAAAACTAATCCCACTGTCCCACTCTCTCCCCATAGCCCTCTATCAAACCCCATCTAATAACACTGTCCCGCTCTCTCCCCATAGCCCTGTATCAATCCCAAACTATTCCCACTGTCCCACCCTCTCCCCATAGCCCTGTATCAATCCCAAACTAATCCCACTGTCCCGCTCTCGCCCATAGCCCTGTATCAATCCCCAAACTAATCCCACCGTCCCCTCTCTCCCCACAGACCTGCATCAATCCGCAAACTAATCCCACTGTCCCACTCTCTCCCCATAACCCTGTTTCAATCCCCAAAATAATCCCACTGTCCCACTCTCTCCCCATAGCCCTGTATCAATCCCAAACTAATCCCAATGTCCCACTCTCTCGCCATAGCCCTGTATCAATCCCCAAAATAATCCCACTCTCCCACTCTCTCCCCATAGCCCGCTATCAATCCCCAAACAAATCCCATTGTCCCACTCCCTCCCCATAGCCCTGTATCAATCCCCAAAATAATCCCACTGTCCCACTCCCTCCCCATAGCCATGTATCAATCCGCAAACTAATCCCACTGTCCCACACTCTCCCCATAGCCCTGTATCAATGCCAAACTATTCCCACTGTCCCACTCTCTCCCCATAACCCTGTATCAATACCAAACTAATCCCACTGTCCCAATCTCTCCCCATAGCCCTTTATCAAACCCCAACTAATCCCACTCTCCCGCTCTCTCCCCATAGCCCTGTACCAATCTCAAACTAATCCCACTGTCCCACTCTCTCCCCATAGCCCTGTATCAATCCCCAAACTAATCCCACTGTCCCATCTCTCCCCACAGACCTGTAACAATCTGCAAACGAATACCACTGTCCCGCTCTCTCCCCATAGCCCTGTATCAATCCCCAAACTAATACCACTGTCCCACTCCCTTCCCATAGCCCTGTATCAATCCCAAACTAATCCCACTGTCCCGCTCTCTCCCCATAGCGCTGTATCAATCCCCAACTAATCCCACTGTCCCGCTCTCTCCCCATGGCCCTGTATCAATCCCAAACTAATCCCACTGACCCACTCTCTCCCCATAGCCCAGTATCAATCCCTAAACTAATCCCACTGTCCCACTCTCTCCCCATAGCTCTGTATCAATCCCCAAACTTATCCCACTGTCCCACTCTCTCCACATAGCCCTGTATCAATCCCCAAACTAATCCCACTGTCCCGCTCCCTCCTCATAGCCCTGTATCAATCCCAAACTAAGCCCAATGTCCCGCTCCCTCCCCATAGCCCTGTATCAAACCCCAAACTAATCCCACTGCCCCACTCTCTCCCCATAGCCCAGTATCAATCCCCAAACTAATCCCACTGTCCCACACTCTCCCCATAGCCCTGTATCAATCCTCAAACTAATCCCACTGTCCCACTCTCTCCCCATAGCCCTGTATCAATCCCAAACTAATCCCACTGCCCCGCTCTCTCCCCATAGCCCTGTATCAATCCCAAAGTAAACCCACTGTCCCACTCACTTCCCATAGCCCTGTATCAATCCCCAAACTAATCCCACTTCCCGCTCTCTCCCCATAGCCCTGTATCAAACCCCAACTAATCCCACTGTCCGACTCTCTCCCCATAGCCCTGTATCAATTCCCAACTAATCCCACTGTCCCACACTCTCCCCATAGAGCTGTATCAATCCCCGCACTAATCCCAATGACCCACTCTCTCCCCATAGCCCTGTATCAATCCCCAAACTAATCCCACTGCCCCGCTCTCTCCCCATAGCCCTGTATCAATCCCAAACTATTCCCACTGTCCCACTCTCTCCCCATAGCCCTGTATCAATACAAAACTAATCCCACTGTCCCACTCTCTCCCCATAGCCCTCTATCAAACCCCATCTAATAACACTGTCCCGCTCTCTCCCCATAGCCCTGTATCAATCCCAAACTATTCCCACTGTCCCACTCTCTCCCCATAGCCCTGTATCAATCCCAAACTAATCCCACTGTCCCGCTCTCGCCCATAGCCCTGTATCAATCCCCAAACTAATCCCACCGTCCCCTCTCTCCCCATAGCCCTGTATCAATCCCCAAACTAATCCCACCGTCCCCTCTCTCCCCATAGCCCTGCATCAATCCGCAAACTAATCCCACTGTCCCACTCTCTCCCCATAACCCTGTTTCAATCCCCAAAATAATCCCACTGTCCCACTCTCTCCCCATAGCCCTGTATCAATCCCAAACTAATCCCAATGTCCCACTCTCTCGCCATAGCCCTGTATCAATCCCCAAAATAATCCCACTCTCCCACTCTCTCCCCATAGCCCGCTATCAATCCCCAAACAAATCCCATTGTCCCACTCCCTCCCCATAGCCCTGTATCAATCCCCAAAATAATCCCACTGTCCCACTCCCTCCCCATAGCCATGTATCAATCCGCAAACTAATCCCACTGTCCCACACTCTCCCCATAGCCCTGTATCAATGCCAAACTATTCCCACTGTCCCACTCTCTCCCCATAACCCTGTATCAATACCAAACTAATCCCACTGTCCCAATCTCTCCCCATAGCCCTTTATCAAACCCCAACTAATCCCACTCTCCCGCTCTCTCCCCATAGCCCTGTACCAATCTCAAACTAATCCCACTGTCCCACTCTCTCCCCATAGCCCTGTATCAATCCCCAAACTAATCCCACTGTCCCATCTCTCCCCACAGACCTGTAACAATCTGCAAACGAATACCACTGTCCCGCTCTCTCCCCATAGCCCTGTATCAATCCCCAAACTAATCCCACTGTCCCACTCCCTTCCCATAGCCCTGTATCAATCCCAAACTAATCCCACTGTCCTGCTCTCTCCCCATAGCCCTGTATCAATCCCCAAACTAATCCCACTGTCCCGCTCTCTCCCCATAGCGCTGTATCAATCCCCAACTAATCCCACTGTCCCGCTCTCTCCCCATGGCCCTGTATCAATCCCAAACTAATCCCACTGACCCACTCTCTCCCCATAGCCCAGTATCAATCCCTAAACTAATCCCACTGTCCCACTCTCTCCCCATAGCCCTGTATCAATCCCCAAACTTATCCCACTGTCCCACTCTCTCCACATAGCCCTGTATCAATCCCCAAACTAATCCCACTGTCCCGCTCCCTCCTCATAGCCCTGTATCAATCCCAAACTAAGCCCAATGTCCCGCTCCCTCCCCATAGCCCTGTATCAAACCCCAAACTAATCCCACTGCCCCACTCTCTCCCCATAGCCCAGTATCAATCCCCAAACTAATCCCACTGTCCCACACTCTCCCCATAGCCCTGTATCAATCCCCAAACTAATCCGACTGTCCCACTCTCTCCCCATAGCCCTGTATCAATCCTCAAACTAATCCCACTGTCCCACTCTCTCCCCATAGCCCTGTATCAATCCCAAAGTAATCCCACTGTCCCACTCACTTCCCATAGCCCTGTATCAATCCCCAAACTAATCCCACTTCCCGCTCTCTCCCCATAGCCCTGTATCAAACCCCAACTAATCCCACTGTCCGACTCTCTCCCCATAGCCCTGTATCAATTCCCAACTAATCCCACTGTCCCACACTCTCCCCATAGAGCTGTATCAATCCCCGCACTAATCCCACTGACCCACTCTCTCCCCATAGCCCTGTATCAATCCCCAAACTAATCCCACTGCCCCGCTCACTCCCCATAGCCCTGTATCAATCCCAAACTATTCCCACTGTCCCACTCTCTCCCCATAGCCCTGTATCAATACAAAACTAATCCCACTGTCCCACTCTCTCCCCATAGCCCTCTATCAAACCCCATCTAATAACACTGTCCCGCTCTCTCCCCATAGCCCTGTATCAATCCCAAACTATTCCCACTGTCCCACTCTCTCCCCATAGCCCTGTATCAATCCCAAACTAATCCCACTGTCCCGCTCTCGCCCATAGCCCTGTATCAATCCCCAAACTAATCCCACCGTCCCCTCTCTCCCCACAGACCTGCATCAATCCGCAAACTAATCCCACTGTCCCACTCTCTCCCCATAACCCTGTTTCAATCCCCAAAATAATCCCACTGTCCCACTCTCTCCCCATAGCCCTGTATCAATCCCAAACTAATCCCAATGTCCCACTCTCTCGCCATAGCCCTGTATCAATCCCCAAAATAATCCCACTCTCCCACTCTCTCCCCATAGCCCGCTATCAATCCCCAAACAAATCCCATTGTCCCACTCCCTCCCCATAGCCCTGTATCAATCCCCAAAATAATCCCACTGTCCCACTCCCTCCCCATAGCCATGTATCAATCCGCAAACTAATCCCACTGTCCCACACTCTCCCCATAGCCCTGTATCAATGCCAAACTATTCCCACTGTCCCACTCTCTCCCCATAACCCTGTATCAATACCAAACTAATCCCACTGTCCCAATCTCTCCCCATAGCCCTTTATCAAACCCCAACTAATCCCACTCTCCCGCTCTCTCCCCATAGCCCTGTACCAATCTCAAACTAATCCCACTGTCCCACTCTCTCCCCATAGCCCTGCATCAATCACAAACTAATCCCACTGTCCCAGTAGCTCCCCATAGACCTGTATCAATCCCAAACTAATCCCACTGTCCCGCTCTCTCCACATAGCCCTGTATCAATACCAAACTAATCCAACTTCCCACTCTCTCCCCATAGCCCTGTATCAATCCCCAAACTAATCCCACTGTCCCCTCTCACGCATAGCCCTGTATCAATCCCCAAACTAATCCCACTGTCCCACACTCTCCCCATAGCCCTGTATCAATCCCCAAACTAATCCGACTGTCCCACTCTCTCCCCATAGCCCTGTATCAATCCTCAAACTAATCCCACTGTCCCACTCTCTCCCCATAGCCCTGTATCAATCGCAAAGTAATCCCACTGTCCCACTCTCTTCCCATAGCCCTGTATCAATCCCCAAACTAATCCCACTGTCCCGCTCTCTCCCCATAGCCCTGTATCAATCCCCAACTAATCCCACTGACCCACTCAATCCCCATAGAGCTGTATCAATCCCCGCACTAATCCCACTGACACACTCTCTCCCCATAGCCCTGTATCAATCCCCAAACTAATCCCACTGCCCCGCTGTCTCCCCATAGCCCTGTATCAATCCCCAAACTAATCCCACTGTCCCACTCTCTTCCCATTGCCCTGTATCAATCCCAAACTATTCCCACTGTCCCACTCTCTCCCCATAGCCCTGTATCAATACCAAACTAATCCCACTGTCCCACTCTTTCCCCATAGCCCTGTATCAAACCCCATCTAATAACACTGTCCCGCTCTCTCCCCATAGCCCTGTATCAATCCCCAACTAATCCCACTGTCCCGCTCTCTCCCCATAGCCCTGTATCAATACCAAATAAATCCCACTGTCCAACTCTCTCCCCATAGTCCTATATCAAACCTAAACTATTCCCACTGTCCCGCTCACTCCCCATAGCACTGTACAAATCCCAAACTAATCCCACTGTCCCACTCTCTCCCCATAGCCCTTTATCAATCCCCAAACTAATCCCACTGTCCCACTCTCTGCCAACAGACCTGTAACAATCTGCAAACGAATACCACTGTCCCGCTCTCTCCCCATAGCCCTGTATCAATCCCCAAACTAATCCCACTGTCCCACTCCCTTCCCATAGCCCTGTATCAATCCCAAACTAATCCCACTGTCCTGCTCTCTCCCCATAGCCCTGTATCAATCCCCAAACTAATCCCACTGTCCCGCTCTCTCCCCATAGCGCTGTATCAATCCCCAACTAATCCCACTGTCCCGCTCTCTCCCCATAGCCCTGTATCAATCCCAAACTAATCCCACTGACCCACTCTCTCCCCATAGCCCAGTATCAATCCCTAAACTAATCCCACTGTCCCACTCTCTCCCCATAGCCCTGTATCAATCCCCAAACTAATCACACTGCCCCACTGTCTCCCCATAGCCCTGTATCAATCCCCAAACTAATCCCACTGTCCCCTCTCACCCAAAGCCCTGTATCAATCCCCAAACTAATCTCACTGTCCCACACTCTCCCCATAGCCTTGTATCAATCCCCAAACTAATCCGACTGTCCCACTCTCTCCCCATAGCCCTGTATCAATCCTCAAACTAATCCCACTGTTCCACTCTCTCCCCATAGCCCTGTATTAATCCCAAAGTAATCCCACTGTCCCTCTCTCTTCCCATAGCCCTGTATCAATCCCCAAACTAATCCCACTGTCCCGCTCTCTCCCCATAGCCCTGTATCAATCCCCAACTAATCCCACTGTCCCACTCAATCCCCATAGAGCTGTATCAATCCCCGCACTAATCCCACTGACACACTCTCTCCCCATAGCCCTGTATCAATCCCCAAACTAATCCCACTGCCCCGCTCTCTCCCCATAGCCCTGTATCAATCCCCAAACTAATCCCACTGTCCCACTCTCTCCCCATTGCCCTGTATCAATCCCAAACTATTCCCACTGTCCCACTCTCTCCCCATAGCCCTGTATCAATACCAAACTAATCCCACTCTCCCACTCTTTCCCCATAGCCCTGTATCAAACCCCATCTAATAACACTGTCCCGCTCTCTCCCCATAGCCCTGTATCAATCCCAAACTATTCCCACTGTCCCACTCTCTCCCCATAGCCCTGTATCAATACCAAACTAATCCCATTGCCCCGCTCTCTCCCCATAGCCCTGTATCAATCCCCAACTAATCCCACTGTCCCGCTCTCTCCCCATAGCCCTGTATCAATACCAAATTAATCCCACTGTCCAACTCTCTCCCCATAGCCCTATATCAAACCCAAACTATTCCCACTGTCCCGCTCACTCCCCATAGCACTGTACAAATCCCAAACTAATCCCACTGTCCCACTCTCTCCCCATAGCCCTGTATCAATCCCCAAACTAATCCCACTGTCCCACTCTCTCCCCACAGACCTGTAACAATCTGCAAACGAATACCACTGTCCCGCTCTCTCCCCATAGCCCTGTATCAATCCCCAAACTAATCCCACTGTCCCACTCCCTTCCCATAGCCCTGTATCAATCCCAAACTAATCCCACTGTCCTGCTCTCTCCCCATAGCCCTGTATCAATCCCCAAACTAATCCCACTTTCCCGCTCTCTCCCCATAGCGCTGTATCAATCCCCAACTAATCCCACTGTCCCGCTCTCTCCCCATAGCCCTGTATCAATCCCAAACTAATCCCACTGACCCACTCTCTCCCCATAGCCCAGTATCAATCCCTAAACTAATCCCACTGTCCCACTCTCTCCCCATAGCCCTGTATCAATCCCCAAACTAATCCCACTGTCCCACTCTCTCCACATAGCCCTGTATCAATCCCCAAACTAATCCCACTGTCCCGCTCCCTCCTCATAGCCCTGTATCAATCCCAAACTAAGCCCAATGTCCCGCTCCCTCCCCATAGCCCTGTATCAAACCCCAAACTAATCCCACTGCCCCACTCTCTCCCCATAGCCCAGTATCAATCCCCAAACTAATCCCACTGTCCCACACTCTCCCCATAGCCCTGTATCAATCCCCAAACTAATCCGACTGTCCCACTCTCTCCCCATAGCCCTGTATCAATCCTCAAACTAATCCCACTGTCCCACTCTCTCCCCATAGCCCTGTATCAATCCCAAAGTAATCCCACTGTCCCACTCACTTCCCATAGCCCTGTATCAATCCCCAAACTAATCCCACTTCCCGCTCTCTCCCCATAGCCCTGTATCAAACCCCAACTAATCCCACTGTCCGACTCTCTCCCCATAGCCCTGTATCAATTCCCAACAAATCCCACTGTCCCACTCTCTCCCCATAGAGCTGTATCAATCCCCGCACTAATCCCACTGACCCACTCTCTCCCCATAGCCCTGTATCAATCCCCAAACTAATCCCACTGCCCCGCTCTCTCCCCATAGCCCTGTATCAATGCCAAACTATTCCCACTGTCCCACTCTCTCCCCTTAGCCCTGTATCAATACAAAACTAATCCCACTGTCCCACTCTCTCCCCATAGCCCTCTATCAAACCCCATCTAATAACACTGTCCCGCTCTCTCCCCATAGCCCTGTATCAATCCCAAACTATTCCCACTGTCCCACTCTCTCCCCATAGCCCTGTATCAATCCCAAACTAATCCCACTGTCCCGCTCTCTCCCCATAGCCCTTTATCAATCCCAAACTAATCCCACTGTCCCGCTCTCGCCCATAGCCCTGTATCAATCCCCAAACTAATCCCACCGTCCCCTCTCTCCCCACAGACCTGCATCAATCCGCAAACTAATCCCACTGTCCCACTCTCTCCCCATAACCCTGTTTCAATCCCCAAAAAAATCCCACTGTCCCACTCTCTCCCCATGGCCCTGTATCAATCCCAAACTAATCCCAATGTCGCGCTCTCTCCCCAAAGCCCTGTATCAATCCCCAAAATAATCCCACTCTCCCACTCTCTCCCCATAGCCCTGTATCAATCCCCAAACAAATCCCACTGTCCCACTCTCTCCCCATAGCCCTGTATCAATCCCCAAAATAATCCCACTGTCCCACTCCCTCCCCATAGCCATGTATCAATCCGCAAACTAATCCCACTGTCCCACACTCTCCCCATAGCCCTGTATCAATGCCAAACTATTCCCACTGTCCCACTCTCTCCCCATAACCCTGTATCAATACCAAAATAATCCCACTGTCCCAATCTCTCCCCATAGCCCTTTATCAAACCCCAAATAATCCCACTCTCCCGCTCTCTCCCCATAGCCCTGTACCAATCTCAAACTAATCCCACTGTCCCACTCTCTCCCCATAGCCCTGCATCAATCACAAACTAATTCCACTGTCCCAGTAGCTCCCCATAGACCTGTATCAATCCCAAACTAATCCCACTGTCCCGCTCTCTCCACATAGCCCTGTATCAATACCAAACTAATCCCACTTCCCACTCTCTCCCCATAGCCCTGCATCAATCACAAACTAATCCCACTGTCCCAGTAGCTCCCCATAGACCTGTATCAATCCCAAACTAATCCCACTGTCACACTCTCTCCCCATAGCCCTGTATCAATCCCCAAACTAATCCCACTGTCCCACTCTCTCCCCATAGCCCTGTATCAATCCCAAGCTAATCCCACTGTCCCCTCTCTCCCCATAGCCCTGTCTCAATCCCAAACTAATCCCACTGCCCCGCTCTCTCCCCATAGCCCTGTATCAATCCCAAACTATTCCCACTGTCCCACTCTCTCCCCATAGCCCTGTATCAGTACCAAACTAATCCCACTGTCCCACTCTCTCCCCATAGCCCTGTATCAAACCCCAACTAATCCCACTGTCCCGCTCTCTCCCCATAGCCCTGTATCAATCCCAAACTATTCCCACTGTCCAGTCTCTCCCCATAGCCCTGTATCAATACCAAACTACTCCCATTGCCCCGCTCTCTCCCCATAGCCCTGTATCAATCCCCAACTAATCCCACTGTCCCAATGTCTCCCCATAGCCCTGTATGAATACCAAACTAATCCCACTGTCCCGCTCTCTCCCCATAGCCCTGTATCAATCCCAAACTAATCCCACTGTCCCGCTCTCTCCCCATAGCCCTGTATCAATCCCAAACTAATCCCCTGTCCCGATCTCTCCCCATAGCCCTGTATCAATCCCCAAACTAATCCCACTGTCCCACTCTCTCCCCACAGACCTGCATCAATCCGCAAACTAATCCCACTGTCCCACTCTCTCCGCATAACCCTGTATCAATCCCCAAAATAATCCCACTGTCCCACTCTCTTCCCATAGCCCTGTATCAATCCCCAAACTAATCCCACTGTCCCACTCTCTCCCCATAGCCCTGTATCAATCCCCAAAATAATCCCACTGTCCCACTCCCTCCCCATAGCCCTAAATCAAACCCAAACTATTCCCACTGTCCCAATCTCTCCCCATAGCCCTGTATGAATACCAAACTAATCCCACTGTCCCGCTCTCTCCCCATAGCCCTGTATCAATCCCCAAACTAATCCCACTGTCTCTTTCTCTCCCCATAGCCCTGTATCAATCCCAAACTAATCCCACTGTCCCGCTCTCTCCCCATGGCCCTGTATCAATCCCCAAACTAATTCCACTGCCCCGCTCTCTCCCCATAGCCCTGTATCAATCCCAAACTAATCCCACTGTCCTGCTCTCTCCTCATAGCCCTGTACAAATCCCAAACTAATCACACTGTCCCAATCTCTCCCCATAGCCCTGTATCAATCCCCAAACTAATCCCACTGTCCCAATCTCTCCCCATAGCCCTGTATCAATCCCCAAACTAATCCCACTGTCCCACTCTCTTCCTATAGCCCTGTATCAATCCAAAACTAATCCCACTGTCCTGCTCTCTCCCCATAGCCCTGTATCAATCCCCAAACTAATCCCACAGTCCCGCTCTCTCCCCATAGCGCTGTATCAATCCCCAACTAATCCCACTGTCCCGCTCTCTCCCTATAGCCCTGTATCAATCCCAAACTAATCCCACTGTCCCACTCTCTCCCCATAGCCCAGTATCAATCCCTAAACTAATCCCACAGTCCCACTCTCTCCCCATAGCCCTGTATCAATCCCCAAACTAATCCCACTGTCCCGCTCTCTCACCATAGTCCTGTATCAATCCCCAAACTAATCACACAGTCCCACTCTCTCCCCATAGCCCTGTATCAATCTCCAAACTAATCCCACTGTCCCGCTCCCTCCTCATAGCCCTGTATCAATCCCAAACTAATCCCAATGTCCAGCTCCCTCCCCATATCCCTGTATCAATCCCCAAACTAATCCCACTGCCCCACTGTCTCCCCATAGCCCTGTATCAATCCCCAAACTAATCCCACTGTCCCACACTCTCCCCATAGCCCTGTATCAATCCCCAAACTAATCCGACTGTCCCACTCTCTCCCCATAGCCCTGTATCAATCCTCAAACTAATCCCACTGTCCCATTCTCTCCCCATAGCCCTGTATTAATCCCAAAGTAATCCCACTGTCCCACGCTCTTCCCATAGCCCTGTATCAATCCCCAAACTAATCCCACTGTCCCGCTCTCTCCCCATAGCCCTGTATCAATCCCCAACTAATCCCACTGTCCCACTCTCTTCCCAATAGAGCTGTATCAATTCCCGCACTAATCCCACTGACCCACTCTCTCCCCATAGCCCTGTATCAATCCCCAAACTAATCCCACAGCCCCGCTCTCTCCCCATAGCCCTGTATCAATCCCAAACTATTCCCACTGTCCCACTCTCTCCCCATAGCCCTGTATCAATACCAAACTAAACCCACTGTCCCACTCTCTCCCCAGAGCCCTGTATCAAACCCCATCTAATAACACTGTCCCGCTCTCTCCCCATAGCCCTGTATCAATCCCAAACTATTCCCACTGTCCCTCTCTCTCCCCATAGCCCTGTATCAATACCAAACTAATCCCATTGCCCCGCTCTCTCCCCATAGCCCTGTATCAATCCCCAACTAATCCCACTGTCCCGCTCTCTCCCCATAGACCTGTATCAAACCCAAGCTATTCCCACTGTCCCACTGTCTCCCCATAGCCCTGTATGAACACCTAACAAATCCCACTGTCCCGCTCTCTCCCCATAGCCCAGTTTCAAACCGCAACTAATCGCACTTTCCCACTCTCTCCCCATCGCCCAGTATCAATCCCCAAACTAATCCTTCTAACCCACTCTCTCCCCATAGCCCTGTATCAATCCCAAACTAATCCCACTGTCCCGCTCTCTCCCCATAGCCCTGTATCAATCCCAAACTAATCCCACTGTCCCGCTCTCTCCCCATAGCCCTGTATCAATCCCCAAACTAATCCCACTGTCCCCTCTCTCCCCACAGACCTGCATCAATCCGCAAACTAATCCCACTGTCCCACTCTCTCCCCATAACCCTGTATCAATCCCCAAAATAATCCTACTGTCCCACTCTCTCCCCATAGCCCTGTACCAATCCCAAACTAATCCCACTGTCCCGCTCTCTCCCCAAAGGCCTGTATCAATCCCCAAAATAATCCCACTGTCCCACTATCTCTCCATAGCCCAGTATCAATCCCCAAACAAATCCCATTGTCCCACACCCTCCCCATAGCCCTGTATCAATCCCCAAAATAATCCCACTATCCCACTCCCTCCCCATAGCCATGTATCAATCCGCAAACTAATCCCACTGTCCCACTCTCTCCCCATAGCCCTGTATCAATGCCAAACTATTCCCACTGTCCCACTCTCTCTCCATAGCCCTGTATCAATACCAATCTAATCCCACTGATCCCAATCTCTCCCCATAGTCCTGTATCAAACCCCAACTAATCCCACTCTCCCGCTCTCTCCCGATAGCCCTGTACCAATCTCAAACTAATCCCACTGTCCAACTCTCTCCCCATAGCCCTGTATCAAACCCAAACTATTCCCACTGTCCCAATCTCTCCCCATAGCCCTGTATGAATACCAAACTAATCCCACTATCCCGCTCTCTCCCCATAGCCCTGTATCAATCCGCAAACTAATCCCACTGTCTCACTCTCTCCCCATAGCCCTGTATCAATCCCAAACTAATCCCACTGTCCCGCTCTCTCCCCATAGCCCTGTACAAATCCCAAACTAATCCCACTGTCCCACTCTCTCCCCACAGACCTGTATCAATCTGCAAACGAATACTACTGTCCCGCTCCCTCCCCATTGCCCTGTATCAATCCCCAAACTAATCCCACTGTCCCACTCTCTTCCCCTAGCCCTGTATCAATCCAAAATAATCCCACTGTCCCGCACTCTCCCCATAGCCCTGTATCAATCCCCAACTAATCCCACTGTCCCACTCTCTCCCCATAGAGCTGTATCAATCCCCGCACTAATCCCACTGACCCACTCTCTCCCCATAGCCCTGTATCAATCCCCAAACTAATCCCACTGCCCCGCTCTCTCCCCATTGCCCTGTATCAATCCCAAACTATTCCCACTGTCCCACTCTCTCCCCATAGCCCTGTATCAATACCAAAATAATCCCACTGTCCCACTCTCTCCCCATAGCCCTGTATCAAACCCCGTCTAATAACACTGTCCCGCTCTCTCCCCATAGCCCTGTATCAATCCCAAACTATTCCCACTGTCCCACTCTCTCCCCATAGCCCTGTATCAATACCAAACTAATCCCATTGCCCCGCTCTCTCCCCATAGCCCTGTATCAATCCCCAACTAATCCCACTGTCCCGCTCTCTCCCCATAGACCTGTATCAAACCAAAACTATTCCCACTGTCCCACTGTCTCCCCATAGCCCTGTATGAATACCAAACAATTCCCACTGTCCCGCTCTCTCCCCATAGCCCTGTTTCAAACCCCAACTAATCGCACTGTCCCGCTCTCTCCCCATAGCCCTGTATCAATCCCCAAACTAATCCCACTGTCCCACTCTCTCCCCATAGCCCTGTATCAATCCCAAACTAATCCCACTGTCCTGCTCTCTCCCCATAGCCCTGTATCAATCCCCAAACTAATCCCACTGTCCCGCTCTCTCCCCATAGCCCTGTATCAATCCCAAACTAATCCCACTGTCCCGCTCTCTCCCATAGCCCTGTATCATTCCCCAAACTAATCCCACTGTCCACTCTCTCCCCACAGACCTGCAACAATCCGCAAACTAATCCCACTGTCCCACTCTCTCCCCATAACCCTGTATCAATCCCCAAAATAATCCCACTGTCCCACTCTCTCCCCATAGCCCTGTATCAATCCCGAACTAATCCCACTGTCCCGCTCTCTCCCCAAAGCCCTGTATCAATCCCCAAAATAATCCCACTGTCCCACTCTCTCCCCATAGCCCTGTATCAATCCCCAAACTAATCCCACTGCCCCACTCTCTCCCCATAGCCCTGTATCAATCCCCAAACAAATCCCATTGTCCCACTCCCTCCCCATAGCCCTGTATCAATCCCCAAACAAATCCCATTGTCCCACTCCCTCCCCATAGCCCTGTATCAATCCCCAAAATAATCCAACTGTCCCACTCCCTCCCCATTGCCATGTATCAATCTGCAAACTAATCCCACTGTCCCACTCTCTCCCCATAGCCCTGTATCAATGCCAAACTATTCCCACTGTCCCACTCTCTCCCCATAGCCCTGTATCAATACCAAACTAATCCCACTGTCCCAATCTCTCCCCATAGCCCTGTATCAAACCCCAACTAATCCCACTCTCCCGCTCTCTCCCCATAGCCCTGTATCAATCCCCAACTAATCCCACTGTCCCCTCTCTCCCCATAGCCCTGTATCAATCCCCAAACTAATCCCTCTGTCCCACTCTCTCCCCATAGCCCTGTATCAATCCCCAAACTAATCCCACTGTCCCACTCTCTCCCCATTGCCCTGTATAAATCCCCAACTAATCCCACTGTCCCGCTCTCTCCCCATAGCCCTGTACCAATCTCAAACTAATCCCACTGTCCCGCTCTCTTCCCATAGCCCTGAATCAATACCAAACTAATCCCACTGTCCAACTCTCTCCCCATAGCCCTGTATCAAACCCAAACTATTCCCACTGTCCCAATCTCTCCCCATAGCCCTGTATGAATTCCAAACTAATGCCACTGTCCCCTCTCTCCCCACAGACCTGCATCAATCCGCAAACTAATCCCACTGTCCCACTCTCTCCCCATTACCCTGTATCAATCCCCAAAATAATCCCACTGTCCCACTCTCTCCCCATAGCCCTGTATCAATCCCAAACTAATCCCACTGTCCCGCTCTCTCCCCAAAGCCCTGTATCAATCCCCAAAATAATCACACTGTCCCACTCTCTCCCCATAGCCCTGTATCAATCCCCAAACAAATCCCATTGTCCCACTCCCTCCCCATAGCACTGTATCAATCCCCAAAATAATCCCACTGTCCCACTCTCTCCCCATAGCCATGTATCAATCCCCAACTAATCCCACTGTCCCGCTGTCTCCCCATAGCCCTGTATCAATCCCCAAACTAATCCCAGTGTCCCACTCTCTCCCCATAGCCCTGTATCAATGCCAAACTATTCCCACTGTCCCACTCTCTCCCCATAGCCCTGTATCAATCCGCAAACTAATCCCACTGTCTCACTCTCTCCCCATAGCCCTGTATCAATCCCAAACTTTTCCCACTGTCCCGCTCTCTCCCCATAGCCATGTTCAAATCCCAAACTAATCCCACTGTCCCACTCTCTCCCCACAGACCTGTATCAATCTGCAAACGAATACTACTGTCCTTCTCCCTCCCCATTGCCCTGTATCAATCCCCAAACTAATCCCACTGTCCCACTCTCTTCCCATAGCCCTGTATCAATCCCAAACTAATACCACTGTCCCGCTCTCTCCCCATAGCCCTGTATCAATCCCAAACTAATCCCACTGCCCCACTCTATCCCCATAGCCCTGTATCATTCCCCAAACTAATCCCTCTGTCCCCTCTCTCCCCACAGACCTGCATCAATCCGCCAACTAATCCCACTGTCCCACTCTCTCCCCATAGCCCTGTATCAATCCCCAAAATAATCCCACTGTCCCACTCTCTCCCCATAGCCTTGTATCAATCCCGAACTAATCCCACTGTCCCGCTCTCTCCCCAAAGCCCTGTATCATTCCCCAAAATAATCCCACTGTCCCACTCTCTCCCCATAGCCCTGTATCAATCCCCAAACAAATCCCATTGTCCCACTCTCTCCCCATAGCCCTGTATCAATCCCCAAAATAATCCAACTGTCCCTCTCCCTCCCCATAGCCATGTATCAACCTGCAAACTAATCCCACTGTCCCACTCTCTCCCCATAGCCCTGTATCAATACCAAACTAATCCCACTGTCCCAATCTCTCCCCATAGCCCTGTATCAAACCCCAACTAATCCCACTCTCCCGCTCTCTCCCCACAGCCCTGTACCAATCTCAAACTAATCCCACTGTCCCGCTCTCTTCCCATAGCCCTGTATCAATACCAAACTAATCCCACTGTCCAACTCTCTCCCCATAGCCCTGTATCAAACCCAAACTATTCCCAGTGTCCCAATCTCTCCCCATAGCCCTGTATGAATTCCAAACTAATCCCACTGTCCCCTCTCTCTCCACAGACCTGCATCAATCCGCAAACTAATCCCACTGTCCCACTCTCTCCCCATTACCCTGTATCAATCCCCAAAATAATCCCACTGTCCCACTCTCTCCCCATAGCCCTATATCAATCCCAAACTAATCCCACTGTCCCGCTCTCTCCCCAAAGCCCTGTATCAATCCCCAAAATAATCACACTGTCCCACTCTCTCCCCATAGCCCTGTGTCAATCCCCAAACAAATCCCATTGTCCCACTCTCTCCCCATAGCCCTGTATCAATCCCCAAACAAATCCCATTGTCCCACTCCCTCCCCATAGCCCTGTATCAATCCCCAAAATAATCCCACTGTCCCACTCCCTCCCCATAGCCATGTATCAATCCGCAAACTAATCCCACTGTCCCACTCTCTCCCCATAGCCCTGTATCAATCCCCAAACTAATCCCAGTGTCCCACTCTCTCCCCATAGCCCTGTATCAATCCCCAAACTAATCCCACTGTCCCACTCTCTCCCCATAGCCCTGTATCAATCCCCAAACTAATCCCACTGTCCCACTCTCTCCCCATAGCCCTGTATCAATGCCAAACTATTCCCACTGTCCCACTCTCTCCCCATAGCCCTGTATCAATCCACAAACTAATCCCACTGTCTCACTCTCTCCCCATAGCCCTGTATCAATCCCAAACTTTTCCCACTGTCCCGCTCTCTCCCCATAGCCATGTTCAAATCCCAAACTAATCCCTCTGTCCCACTCTCTCCCCACAGACCTGTATCAATCTGCAAACGAATACTACTGTCCTTCTCCCTCCCCATTGCCCTGTAGCAATCCCCAAACTAATCCCACTGTCCCACTCTCTTCCCATAGCCCTGTATCAATCCCAAACTAATACCACTGTCCCGGTCTCTCCCCATAGCCCTGTATCAATCCCAAACTAATCCCACTGCCCCACTCTATCCCCATAGCCCTGTATCAATCCCCAAACTAATCCCACTGTCCCACTCTCTCCCCATAGCCCTGTATCAATCCCCAAACAAATCCCACTGTCCCGCTCCCTCCCCATAGCCCTGTATCAATCCCAAAATAATCCCAATGTCCCGCTCCCTCCCCATAGCCCTGTATGAACCCCCAAACAAATCCCACTGTCCTGCTCTCTCCCCTTAGCCCTGTATCAATCCCCAACTAATCCCACTGTCCACTCTCTCCCCATAGCCCTGTATCAATCCCCAAACTAATCCCACTGTCCTGCACTCTCCGCTTAGCCCTGTATCAATTCGCAAACTAATCCCACTGCCCCACTGTCTCCCCATAGCCCTGTATCAATCCCCAAACTAATCCCACTGTCCCCTCTCTCCCCATAGCCCTGTATCAATCCCCAAACTAATCACACTGTCCCGCACTCTCCCCATAGCCCTGTATCAATCCTCAAACTAATCCCACTGTCCCACTCTCTCCCCATAGCCCTGTATCAATCCCAAAGTAATCCCACTGTCCCACTCTCTTCCCATAGCCCTGTATCAATCCCCAAACTAATCCGACTGTCCCGCTCTCTCCCCATAGCCCTGTATCAATCCCCAACTAATCCCACTGTCCCACTGTCTCCCCGTAGCCCTGTATCAATCCCCAAACTAATCCCACTGCCCCACACTCTCCCCATAGCCCTGTATCAATCCCCAAACTAATCGCACTGCCCCACTCTCTCCTCCAGTCAGAGTGCATAATACATAATGTTGAATAAGCTTAAAATCTTTATTACAAATTATATTGACAAGGCAGACTCAGTAAATTTACATGAAATCAAGTCAGAAACTGTGCTAGGAATCCTGACAGAGTGTCATGGGAGCTTTACTCTGTATCTAACCCCATGCTGTACCTGTCCTGGGAGTGTTTGATGGGGACGGAGTAGAGGGAGCTTTACTCTATATCTAACCCCGTGATCCATCTGTCCTGGGAGTGTTTGACGTGGACAGTGTAGAGGGAGCTTTACTCTGTATCTAACCCCGTGCTGCACCTGTCCTGGGAGTGTTTGATGGGGACGGAGTAGAGGGAGCTTTACTCTATATCTAACCCCGTGATCCATCTGTCCTGGGAGTGTTTGATGGGGACGGTGTAGAGGGAGATTTACTCTGTATCTAACCCCGTGCTGCACCTGTCCTGGGAGTGTTTGATGGGGACGGTGTCGTGGGAGCTTTACTCTATATCTAACCCCATGATCTATCTGTCCTGGGAGTGTTTGATGCAGACAGTGTAGAGGGAGATTTACTCTGTATCTAACCCCGTGTTGTACCTGTCCTGGGAGTGTTTGATGGGGATGGTGTTGAGGGAGCTTTACGCTGTATCTTACCCCGTGCTGTACCTGTCCTGGGAGTGTTTGATGGGGACGGTGTAGAGGGAGATTTACGCTGTATCTAACCCCGTGCTGTACCTGTCCTGGGAGTGCTGGATGGGGACAGTGTAGAGGGAGATTTACTCTGTATCTAACCCCGTGCTGTACCTGTCCTGTGAGTGTTTGATTGGGACAGTGTAGAGGGAGATTTACTCTGTATCTAACCCCGTGCTGTACCTGTCCTGGGAGTGTTTGATGGGGACGGTGGAGAGGGAGATTTACTCTGTATCTAACCCCGTGCTGTACCTGTCCTGGGAGTGTTTGATGGGGACAGTGTAGAGGGACATTGACTTTGTATCTAACCCCGTGCTGTACCTGTCCTGGGAGTGTTTGATGGGGACAGTGTCGAGGGAGCTTTACTCTGTATCTAACCCCGTGCTGTACCTGTCCTGGGAGTGTTTGTTGGGGACAGTGTAGAGGGAGCTTTGCTCTGTATCTAACCCCGTGCTGTACCTGTCCTGGGAGTGTTTGATGGGGACAGTGTAGAGGGAGATTTACTCTGTATCTAACCCCGTGCTGTACCTGTCCTGGGAGTGTTTGATGGGGACAGTGTAGAGGGAGATTTACTCTGTATCTTACCCCGTGCTGTACCTGTCCTGGGAGTGTTTGATGGGGACAGTGTAGAGGGAGCTTTACTCTGTATCTAACCCCGTGCTGTACCTGTCCCGGGAGTGTTTGGTGGGGACAGGGTAGAGGGAGGTTTACTCTTTGTGATCTGTATTTATTTGAGGTTGTTGTTGCGGCTTCTCAGTCTCATCTGAATGAGGCGTGCTGAGTTGATTACTTTTGCTCTTTTTTCAATACTGTAAAGAAGAGAAATGGATGAGTAAACTGATAATGAACTGGGAGAATCCAATTCTTCTGTCTGACGGGACTGTAGTTTATTAAGTCTGGAACTTTGGCCCTCCGACAGTGCGGCTCTCCCTCAGTACTGACCCTCCAACAGTGCTGCTCTCCCTCAGTACTGACCCTCTGACAGTGCGGCTCTCCCTCAGTACTGACCCTCCGACAGTGCGGCACTCCCTCAGTTCTGACCCTTCGACAGTGTGGCGCTCCCTCAGTACTGACCCTCTGACAGTGCGGCACTCCCTCAGTACTGGCCCTCCGACAGTGCAGCACTCCCTCAGTACTGACTCTCCGACAGTGCGGCACTCCCTCAGTTCTGACCCTCCGACAGTGCAGCACTCCCTCAGTACTGACCCTCCGACAGTGCGGCTCTCCCTCAGCACTGACCCTCTGAAAGTGCGGCTCTCCCTCAGCACTGACCCTCCGACAGTGCGGCACTCCCTCAGTACTGACCCTCCGACAGTGCAGCTCTCCCTCAGTACTGACTCTCCGACAGTGCGGCTCTCCCTCAGTACTGACCCTCCGACAGTGCGGCACTCCCTCAGTACTGACCCTCCGACAGTGCGGCTCTCCCTCAGTACTGACCCTCTGACAGTGCGGCGCTCCCTCAGTACTGACACTCTGACAGTGCGGCTCTCCCTCAGTACTGACCCTCCGACAGTGCAGCACTCCCTCAGCACTGACCCTCCGACAGTGCGGCTCTCCCTCAGCACTGACCCTCCGAAAGTCCGGCTCTCCCTCAGCACTGACCCTCCGAAAGTGCGGCTCTCCCTCAGTACTGACCCTCCGACAGTGCGGCACTCCCTTAGCACTAACTGCTGTGATACTCACTGTACACTGTCACATAAATTGTGACTGCCAGGAACAGCA
>JANJGN010002578.1:0-2500 GCA_026770705.1 Isurus oxyrinchus
GTGCAGAAATCATTAACCATTTGGACTTCGTCTCTGGCAGCGAGGCAAGTGTGGCGGAGAAATCATTAACCGTTTGGACTTCGTCTCTGGCAGAGAGGCAAGTGTGGTGCAGAAATCATTAACCATTTGGACTTAGTCTCTGGCAGCGAGGCAAGTGTGGCGGAGAAATCATTAACCGTTTGGACTTAGTCTCTGGCAGAGAGGCAAGTGTGGTGCAGAAATCATTAACCATTTGGACTTCGTCTCTGGCACAGAGGCAAGTGCAGTGGAGAAATCATTAACCATTTGGACTTAGTCTCTGGCAGCGAGGCAAGTGTGGTGCAGAAATCATTAACCATTTGGACTTCGTCTCTGGCAGCGAGGCAAGTGTGGCGGAGAAATCATTAACCGTTTGGACTTCGTCTCTGGCAGAGAGGCAAGTGTGGTGCAGAAATCATTAACCATTTGGACTTAGTCTCTGGCAGCGAGGCAAGTGTGGCGGAGAAATCATTAACCGTTTGGACTTAGTCTCTGGCAGAGAGGCAAGTGTGGTGCAGAAATCATTAACCATTTGGACTTCGTCTCTGGCACAGAGGCAAGTGCAGTGGAGAAATCATTAACCATTTGGACTTAGTCTCTGGCAGCGAGGCAAGTGTGGTGCAGAAATCATTAACCATTTGGACTTCGTCTCTGGCACAGAGGCAAGTGCAGTGGAGAAATCATTAACCATTTGGACTTAGTCTCTGGCAGCGAGGCAAGTGTGGCGGAGAAATCATTAACCGTTTGGACTTCGTCTCTGGCAGAGAGGCAAGTGTGGTGCAGAAATCATTAACCATTTGGACTTAGTCTCTGGCAGCGAGGCAAGTGTGGCGGAGAAATCATTAACCGTTTGGACTTAGTCTCTGGCAGAGAGGCAAGTGTGGTGCAGAAATCATTAACCATTTGGACTTCGTCTCTGGCACAGAGGCAAGTGCAGTGGAGAAATCATTAACCATTTGGACTTAGTCTCTGGCAGCGAGGCAAGTGTGGCGGAGAAATCATTAACCATTTGGACTTCGTCTCTGGCAGAGAGGCAAGTGTGGCGGAGAAATCATTAACCGTTTGGACTTAGTCTCTGGCAGCGAGGCAAGTGTGGCGGAGAAATCATTAACCATTTGGACTTAGTCTGTGGCAGAGGCAAGTTTGGAAGAGAAATCAGTAACTAATAAATAAAATGCACCCCAGATTGCATTCGCCGGCCGTGGAAAGTGTCTCCTGGGCCCGGGAGAACAAAATCCGTGCTCAGACGGAAGCGTATGGCGTCGAATCCGAGGCTCTTGCCCGGCTCGCAGTGGGGGTATTCCCCCTGAGAGTAGCGAATCGGCCCGACGGCTGGGTCGGTTGCAATTTTTGGCATGGTACTCGTCCAGCTCATTAATGATTTCCCTTCGGTTCTCCCGAAGAGGAAACGGCAAAATGGCGCTTTGCGGGCTTTTGAGGCCTCCTGGACGGTAGGGCTACCGCCCCACCTCTCGGGTGCAATTGTTGGCCGGGGGGATTGGCGGGGTACCCGGAGAATTTCGGGGACACGATTTTCAGAACATTTTAAGGCAACGGTCACACTTTAAAAATGCCTAAAAAAGTGCGACTTTGAGGAAGGTCAACTATTTCAAATAGAACACCTTCCAATGACCTCTCGGAAGTCCAAAATGACGATGTAAGTGCAATTTATGCGGGCTTTCCGAGCTATGTTGTCGGTCTGAAAAATCGTCCGGGGCCCAGGCCGGTGGTAACCCTGGTTTCAATAATTTTGTGGCGACATGAACAGATGTATATATGTATATATATCCTAAACAGAAATATTCTCTTAAGTGTCACCTGGCGGTGTCCTTCATGATGAATAAAACACAAAGTCTGTTCATTAGTCCCCTTGGGTTGCCAAAGTGCGTGCCCAGAACCCTGTTGAACGCAGGCGACGCACGCCGGCTGCAGGCTTCCTTCCGTGCGAGCGCCAACCTGTTGCTTCCTTTGAACAAAAATAATCTGAAAGTTTCACCTGGTGGCTGGTGTGACTTAATGATGTAAAAAAGACAAAGTGTCACCCGGCGGTGCACTTTGAAAAGAACAGCAATTCTGTTCACAGGCATACATGGCAGGGTGCCTGAGACCCCATGGGTCGCACGCAGTGTTTGACAAGGCCCGAGTGAACACAGAGTGCGTGCAGAAACATGGAAAAAAGTGTTAGTTGCAAAGGCGACGCGCGCCTGGCCGGCTGCTTCCTTCCGTGCGATCGCCAAAAGGTCGGTTCCGTTTTCTTTGTTTGCGAAAGATCTGGTGTTTGTTGTCCGACGCGGGAGGGCCCTCGGCGGGCCAGCGTCTGCTGGTGTTCAGGCTGAGCGGTTGTCCCTCCCTCTTCTGTGCCCTCCGGGGTCGCAGACGGACATGAGCATGTTCGAGTGGTGGCTGGCGCACCTCTCGAAGCGAGACGACGCCGTGTGAGCCCGAGGCGCCGATCATGTCAACCGAGTGGCACGATTTTACA
>JANJGN010002578.1:12500-17500 GCA_026770705.1 Isurus oxyrinchus
GTGGAGGCGGGCTTAATATACGCCTAAGGGGGGCAATCTGGGGAGCGTGGCCGTGCCAGAGCAGCTCTTGGGCGGGGTGGGAATGTGGATTTGGGTCGGTGATGATGGAAGGGCGGGAGTTAACGGGGTTGAATGGCTGGCAAGGGGGTTTCGGGTGCGGTGAGCTGGAAGGGATTGTCAGCTTGTAAGGCATAGGCTTAGCGAGGGCGTGGGAGGTCCGAGCAGCAAGCGGGTGGATGTGGCGGTGTTGGCCGGGCAGAGCGTCGCCATTGCCGGATGGGCAGAGTGGATTGGGGTCGGTGTTGGGTGGAGAGGCTGTTTTGTTAGGGAAGGCTGGGGGCTGGAAGAGGCTTGATGTTGGTGGCGTTGCAAGAGTGTGCCGGCGCGGGAATGGTGGCGAAGGCGGCGGATTGGTAGCCGGGATTGTGAGTGTTGGTGTTGGGGTCGGGGATGGGGTTTGGGTAAGTTTCAGGGGGTTAGGGGTTAGGGTACGGGTTAGGGTTAGGGGTTAGGCTTCGGGTTGCGGCAAATGGTTAACTGGTTACTAGGCAGGGTAGCCGACCGTTAATCCGGCTCTCCGGCCCGCTTATAAGGGTGCACTAAGATGCAGAGCACACCAGCTGGTCCACGTGCGATGTAAAAAGCGGGCAACCAGTTAGCAGACACGGCAGCCGGCAGGTAATTTAAGCCGCCCGCCCGCCCGCCCGGTAGTACGGCTGCATGTAGCTGCAGAGCAGCCAAGCGGCTGCTGAGAGTAAGTACTGAAGGGGAAATGGTTAACCGGTTAGCAGGCAGGGCAGCCGGCCGGTAATCGGAGCCGTCCACGCGGTACTACGGCTGCCGTTAGCTGCAGAACAGCCCAGCCGCTGCTGAGAGTGGGTAATGAAGGGGAAATGGGGAACCAGACAACAGGCAGCGCAGCCGACCGTTAATTACAGCCTCCCGCCGGGTAATACGGGTGCAGTAAACTGCAGAAGACGCCAGCAGGTCCAGGGAATGTGTCCAGGACGTGGAAATGGTGAACCGGTCAGCAGGAAGGTCAGCCGGCCGGTAGTACGGGTGCAGTCAGCAGCCGGCATCCCGAGCAGCTGAAAAGTCTTAAGCGCGGAATGGGGAAATCATTAACCAGTCAGCAAGCGGGCAGGGAAAGGGTGAAACGGCTTAAAATATCGAGGCGGCAAGGAAAAAATGACAACCGGGGGCGGGGCGGATTCACAGTCACCACGTGAGAGGGGCGGTGCCTGGAGGCCGGGCAGGCGGTTGGCCGAAGGCCCGATACTCCGGGTGCTGTCAGCATTTCGCTTGCCGAGCTGCTCAAAAGTCGAGGTGCAGAACGGCGAAATCATTAACCGGCAAGCGGATGCATGGCAGCGGGCAGGGAAGGGTCAAAACGGCCTGAAATACCGGAGCGGCGGGCCAAGATGGCTGCCGGGGGGGCGTATTCAGCGGTCGCACGTGACGGGGCGGTGCCTGGAGGCCGAGCCGCGCAAGCGCGATTTAAAGCGAGCAAAGTCCGAGCAGGAGCGATATCGTTGGCCATTCAGCCGGTTCGAGCCTGGTGGCCGAGGCGGCGAGGGTGGAACCGGGGAAAGGCTGGGTGTTCGGTGTCCGCCCGGGTGGTCCGGAGTTTTATTCGGGTTAGGGTTAGCGGTTAGGCTTAGGGCTGGGGTTAGGGTTGGGGCGTTAGGGTTAGGGGAAGTGTCAGGGGTAGGGTTAGAGTTAGGGGCTTGGCTGGGTGTTCGTGTCGGGGAAGGGGACAAGGCTAGTTTATTTTTGGCTCGGGGTTCGGGTTAGGGTTAGCGGTTAGGCTTAGGGCTGGGGTTAGGTTTGCGGCAAATGGTTTACCGGTTAGCAGGCAGGGTAGCCGGCCATTATTCAGGGCTTTCGGCATGGTAGTAAAGGTGCGCTGAGCTGCAGAACACAGCCGCTGGTCCACGGGATATGTACGGCACAGGGGAACCTGTGAACCAGTTAGCAGACAAGGCAGCCGACCGGTAATTATAGCCTCCCGCCGGGTAATAGAGGCGCAGTCAGCTGCAGAACACACCAGCAGGTCCACGGACTAAGTACAGAATGAGGACACGGGCAGCCGGTCAGCAGGCAGGGCTGCCGGCCGGTAATTACAGCCTCCCGCCCGGTCATAGGGGTGCAGTTAGCTGCAGAACACACCAGCAGGTCCAAGGACTAAGTACAGAATGAGGACACGGGCAGCCGGTCAGCAGGCAGGGATGCCGGCCTGCCATAGGGGTGCAGTTAGCTGCAGAACACACCAGCAGGTCCAAGGACTAAGGACAGAATGGGGACACGGGCAGCCAGTTAGCAGGCAGGGCTGCCGGCCGGTAATTACAGCCTCCCGCCCGGTCATAGGGGTGCAGTTAACTGCAGAACACACCAGCAGGTCCAGGGACTCAGTACCAAACGGGGAATCGGTTAAGCGGTTACCTGGCAGGGCAGCCGACCAGTAATCATAGCCTCCCGCCCGGTCGTAGGGGTGCAGTTAGCTGCAGAACACACCAGCAGGTCCAGGGAATGTGTGCAGGACGGGGAAATGCTTAACGGGTTAGCAGGCCGGGCAGCCGGCCGGTAGTTGGAGCCGCCCGCCCGGTCGTACGGGAGCCGTCATCAGCCGGCATCCCGAGCAGCTGAAAAGTCTAAGCGCAGAATGGGGACATGGTGAACCAGTCAGCCAGCGGGCAGGGAAGGGTCGAAACGGCCTGAAATACCGGGCCGGCGGGCCAAGATGGCTGCCGGGGGGCGTATTCAGGGCCCCCACGTGAGGGGCCGGGGCTGGGGGCCGAGCCGGGCAAGCGCGGTTGAGAAACAGCCGAGTCCGAGCAGGGGGAAATCATTAACCGGTGATCCGGTTCGACCCCCCCCCCGGTGGCCGAGGCGGGGAGGGTCGACCCGGGGAAAGGTTGGGTGTTCGGTGTCCCTCAGGGCGGTCCCGAGCGCGTCCTAAAATAATCCGGGCTCCTGGGCCCTTTTTTGAAAAAGAACCGGTCGGGGAGCGGGTGCAATCCGGAAGGCCTGGCGGGGCTTCGGTGCCTCTTCCTCGGTATGACTACCGGAGGGTCGTCGGCCTGAATGACGGTTGCATTTGCTGGCTGTGGAGGTTGGCGGGCTATCTGCAGAATAGGAGGAGGTGGCAAATCGAGAATGGGTCGACTTCGCCAAGTGCCTTCTCGAGCCTCCAGGTCTGCAGGGACCGACCCAGGCTGCCGCCAAACCGACCGGGAGGCCCCGCCGTCGGCCATTTTTGGTCATTTTCGGCATTTTTCGCCTCTTTCGGCCGGTCAAGAAAAGCGGCGGCCTGACACCCGGGCGTGCACGGGGAAGGCTCCCCCTCGCCGGGAGGACCGGAGTTTGCCCCGGAAACCTCCGGAAGCCGGCCGGGAAGGCGGCTTCGGCCCGATGCACCTCCGGCTGCGTCCGAAGGCCGGGGGAAGTGGCCCCTGGGCCCGTGTGAGGGAAATCCGTGCCAAGACGGAAGTCCATGAGGTCGGATCCGAAGCTTCTGCCGGGCCCCCCGGTGGAGGCATTCCCGCTAGGCGGGGCGAATCGGCCCGGCCACGGGGCGGGTTGCAATTGTTGGAGGGGGGCTGCCGGAGCTAGATAATGATTTCCCCTCGGTTCTCCCGATGGGGAAACGGCGAAAGGAGGTGTCGCGGGCTTTCGAGGCCTCCTCGGCGGCTGGACTACCGACCGACATCTCGGCTGCATTTGCTGGCTGGGGGGGTTGGCGGGGTATCTGCAGAATGGTAGGAGGTGGCAAGTCGAGAATCGGTCGACAGCTCCGAGTGCCGTCTCGAGCCTCCAGGTCCGCAGGGACCGATCCAGGCTGCCGCCTAACCGACCAGGAGGCCCCGCCGTCGGCCATTTTTGTCCATTTTCGGCATTTTTTACCGTCTTTCGGTCGGTCACGGAAAGCGGCGACCGGAAGCCCGGGCGTGCCCGGGGACGGCTCCCACTGGCCCCGGGGACCGGATTTGCCCCGGTCGGAGCCCCGGAAACGCACCCGAAGCCGGCCGGAGAAGGCGGCTAAGGGCAATGCACCTCGGATTGAATTTGCGCAACGGGGAAAGTGGCCTCGGGGCCCGCGAGGTGTGACGGTGTGCCTTCGGTAAGCTTCTGGAGAAATGGGTAACCAATGCACCTCGGACTGAATGTGCAGGACGTGCAACGGGGCCTCCGGGTCCGCGAGATATCGCAGGTTGGCCTCGGTAAGCCTCTGGAGAAATGGCTAACCAATGGGACAGTGGCCCTGAGAAATCATTAACCATTTGGACTTCGTCTCTGGCAGAGAGGCAAGTGTGGTGCAGAAATCATTAACCATTTGGACTTCGTCTCTGGCACAGAGGCAAGTGCAGTGGAGAAATCATTAACCATTTGGACTTAGTCTCTGGCAGCGAGGCAAGTGTGGTGCAGAAATCATTAACCATTTGGACTTCGTCTCTGGCAGCGAGGCAAGTGTGGCGGAGAAATCATTAACCGTTTGGACTTCGTCTCTGGCAGAGAGGCAAGTGTGGTGCAGAAATCATTAACCATTTGGACTTAGTCTCTGGCAGCGAGGCAAGTGTGGCGGAGAAATCATTAACCGTTTGGACTTAGTCTCTGGCAGAGAGGCAAGTGTGGTGCAGAAATCATTAACCATTTGGACTTCGTCTCTGGCACAGAGGCAAGTGCAGTGGAGAAATCATTAACCATTTGGACTTAGTCTCTGGCAGCGAGGCAAGTGTGGTGCAGAAATCATTAACCATTTGGACTTCGTCTCTGGCAGCGAGGCAAGTGTGGCGGAGAAATCATTAACCGTTTGGACTTCGTCTCTGGCAGAGAGGCAAGTGTGGTGCAGAAATCATTAACCATTTGGACTTAGTCTCTGGCAGCGAGGCAAGTGTGGCGGAGAAATCATTAACCGTTTGGACTTAGTCTCTGGCAGAGAGGCAAGTGTGGTGCAGAAATCATTAACCATTTGGACTTCGTCTCTGGCACAGAGGCAAGTG